>JBBYHK010000007.1:9288053-9324062 GCA_038382065.1 Adansonia grandidieri | reverse complement strand
AAAAATAAAATGACCAAATTGTAATTAAATATTTTTATAAAGCTAATATTTAAACTATCAATTTTACTAATTTTTATAATAAATTATTTAAAATTTTGATGTTACATAATAAATTAATTTTATATCTTTTTTATGCTAACAAATATTAATTTTAATATATAAATATAATTAAAAATATCATACTATAAACTTACCTTAAAAAATAAAAAATAAAAATTACAAGATGCCACCGAACTTTAGCGGTCGGTTGTCATAGCTAAAGAAATGGCTTGCCGCAATTAGGTTTATGGGCCAGAAATAATGCTAACTCAAAATAGACCCAAGTTGGCTGGAGCTTACTTCATGCCTTAAGGCTTGATAGTTCGAAAAGTAGCTTAATAACTTAAGAATAAAATAATTAAACAGAATAAACCCCCTAAATATTCAATCTAGTTAAAAAATAAACCCAACAGAATTTTTAAGAAAAGGCTCTTCTAAAATTAAACCCAAAGCAATTAAGTCCAATCACGATATTATCTAATATATCATATATTATTTATGTGTTATATAATCAAACTATCTCATCTTTATTAATCATTTCAATTTAATATTTACTATACAAACGATAATTATTAAAATATTTATTATACATCAAATAATTTTTAGTTCTAATTTTTAGAAAATGTAGTTTTAAATTAATATTAAAACATTATGACAAATAATTAAGCAATAAATCAATAACTAATTAGTGGTACATCTTTTTGTATTGCCTTATTGGCCCTTAAATCTTAATTTTAAACTCTTATTTATTCTTCATATATAACTATTTGTCTATTATGATTTAATTATTAATAAGTCTAATTTTATTTATATTAAACATAATATACGTAATAATGTATTTATATGTTGAAAATCTAGTTATCAAATCAATTATTTTAAATATTAATATTATTAATTTATAATATATCGTATTTTAATAAATTATTTAACAAATTAATTTTATATTTTTTTGGTGCTAACAATATTGCTTTTAATGCATAAACCTGTCTATAAGCCAAGTTACACCTTGGATATCATTTTCTCTAATTTGAGTTGATCTAGTTGAGCTTATATAAGTTATTACTATTTAAAAATAAAAATAAAAATTTATTTAATTTTACTTAGAAAATATAAAATTAATATAAATTTTTTTAGTATTTTATATATAATAATTTGAATTTAGGTAAAAAATACGAAAAAAGTTCAAGTTTAAGCGTTCTGACCTATGGACACTCTAATTCCACCAAACTCAACGTAAGCAATCTTCGGTTAAGGGAGTGGGCCAAGTGGGTTATTGCGAGTGCGTTTGTAGGATACAAATGGGGCAAAGCTTCAAAACCCAAGAATCCAGTAGCTCAACAATAAAAGAACTAAATCCAATAAAATCACTGTATATCTGATCCAATTAAAAAAAATTAGGTGTAACATAATTTAAAAGGAAAAACTCTTTTAAAAAATTAATCTTAATTCATATAATCGAATCAAGTTCAATCATGATATTTTTTATATATCATATGTTATTCTTGTGTCACATAATAATATCGTATTTAAAAATATTATATATATAAACTATTAATCATCTCATCTCATCTTCAGAAATTATTTTTATTTTGTATTTACCATTTAAATGATAAATTATTAAAATATTAAAATATATAATATACATCAAGTAATTTTTAATTATAATTTTTAAACATTTAGTTTTAAGTTAAGATTTGATCATCATGACAAATAATTGATCAATAATTTAATTAGAGTATTATCTTATCAACTTTTATATCTTAGTCTTATACTTTTATTTATTCCTTAAATATCTCATTTGCTCAATTTTATTTAATTATTTATATGAACAATTATATAAATTTGAGTTTATCAAATTAATTATTTTAAATATTGATATGACTAATTTGTAATATATATTTTTCATAATAGATCATTTAATAAATTGATTTTATATAATAATTAATTTTATTTCTTTTTGGTTCTTACAAATATTATATATTTTTTTGCTAACGTTTAAGATTTGAAAAAAAAAAAAAATTCAAAACTCATCGGGCAGTGAAGTGTGCACCAACCAATTGAAACAATACTTAAGTGTAACAAATACTGATTTTAATATATAAATATAATAAAATATAATATGAGAAAAAAATATTTAAATAATAATAATAATAAAAAATTAATAATTTATGTTTAGATATAAATATTTAAATTATATATAAATCATTTCTTTTGACTTAAAATAAAAATGAGATAAAAATTATACTCAAACTTAAACCTAAACTGAAACATAAAACTTAAAACAACTCAAATTTAAAAAAATTTAAAATTAAAATAATTAAAAAAAATCTAATTCAAAACAACACTAATATAAAACTATTAAAAAAACTTAAATACGAATAATTCAATCTAAACAAGTTTAAAATCACTCAAATATCCCCAATAATTTTTTTTTTCAAACAAGTGACAAAATATATTCATATGATACAGCTAATTATGATACTTTCTTATAAGGTTAAGTTCGTCACTCGGGGTTAGATCCATTCAACAATTTAGCAGCTTGGTTTTTGTACACAAATATTGGGGTTTCTCTTCTGCTCCTGCGGTCATAGAATATGGGGAGGAAAACCAGGAAGAAACATATGGACGATACACCAACTTCATCTTCATCTACGTCAACCTCGGACGATTCAGAATCGTCCTTGGATAGGCGTCACCGGCACCGGAAAGTCCGGCGTAAGAAGGAAGGAAGCTCAAGGAGAGAGAAAGAGCGACGAAGAGAGAAAAGAAAGAGGAAGGAGAAAGAAAGGGAGAGAAAAAGAAAGAAACTGCGGAGAGAGGATAGGAGGGAGAAGAAAAGGGATTATGGGTCTGAGTCTGAATCCGGCTCGGGTTCCCATTCTGGGTCTGGGACTGCTTCTGAGGGTGATAAAGGGCGGGTTGACCCTGAAATAGTTGTTCGGGAGACGTTGAAGGAGTTTCCTAATGTTGGCAATGATTTGAAACAGGTAATTGCCGATTTTCTTTAATTATTGCAAATTGCTTTTTTTTTTTTTTTCAATTGTTTCGTTTCTGGTTGATTAATGAATGAGATGTGCTTTAGTTGATTGGGATAATGAGTTTAGCTAAGCATTATATTGAAATTGTATTAAGTTAGAAATGGATATTTTTATAGCATTTGCTAAACTAGTAATTCAGATTCAGTGTACAATACCGGTTGCTAGTCCTTTTAGTTGTTTGTGCTGCAACCGGATGTTATGTTGTAATCAATTAAATAACACTAAATTATGTAAGCTTAGATACAAGCTGATGGTGATGAAGAATAAATTATGTAGATACTCGTTATGTTGATTGTTTTTTGCCGTCTGTGGAGTATTTCATAACTCCATTGATGGTGTATTTCAAGTTCAGTAAGTGCTAAAATACTGGATTTAGCTTTCTGTGTGCCTCATCATACAGCAAAGGCATTTGCTAAGTTTATTGTCTTTTCATAGGAAATAAGCTTGGAGGCTAACGCTTAAAGACAAACTAGATTCAAGGATTTTCCTTTGAACTTACACGAGAAATAGCTTTTCTGAGGGTAATGCTTAACCAAAGAAAAAAGAGGATTCAAAGGTTTTCCCCCTTGAATTGCTTAAGCTTATTTATTTATATATGTAACTTCGAACTTAAGCTTAATGGTAAAGATGCTAGGGCATAGCCTTTCCTTGTTATCTCCATTGAAACTCTAATGACTTTCTATCCTTAGAAGCTGCACATAGGTAGTGAATGGCTCTGGGAGACAATAGAGGTAAACGGGGAAATTGTGACAGAACAAGGAAGAAAAAGACTAGGGATAGAGAGAAAGAGAAAGAGAAGCGATAGTGAGTTTTATGTTCTTGGTCATTTCCAAGAAATTAAAAGTTCTTGGCCGTAGAGGGAATAATTTGATTTTGAAGTTGTTTGAGATATTTCAAAAGTAATTTCATTGGATTTTTATAAAGATTTAGTGTGATAAACTAAGCGGACTGGTATGCTCATTTATCTGTTTGTGAAGGGAAGATGGATGCTATGGGTTCTGCTCAGTACTTCATTTGGTCCATGTCTTGCATGCTGAGCATATTAATGTTCCTCCACTATGAACTGCTTAGTGTTTTTAATTTTTTAAATAAAAGGCATAGTCCGTAAAATAGATATTCCAGGAAAAATACATTGTCTTACCAAGTATTGGATAAAGATTGCATTTTCTCTTTTTCTATATTCCAGGAAAAATACATTGTCTTACCAAGTATTGGATAAAGATTGCATTTTCTCTTTTTCTCTGATACTTTGCCCTTGTAATTGCTCATATTAGTTGGTTTTTTCCTTGCAAATTGGTCAGGGGAGTTGGCTGCTGGTATGGGTGTAAGTTGATCTTTGGGCTAGAAGTAAGATAGATTGGTAAAAGGATATAGTTTCTTTTCTTCATTTTTGTTTTGTTTTATGATTTATACCGGCTAGAATTCAAGCCAATTATTTCGGTTGAATTGAAGTGCCTTTTTTTATATTATTATTTTGATTTAAGTTTTCTTGTTATTTTTATCCTAATTCTCTCTCTCTCTCTCTCACTTCAACATCAATGTAATGAACTTATAAGTTTCTTGTCCCTATATTCTGATATTTGTTTCCATTATAGCTTCTTCAAATGATTGACGATGGGCAAGCTGTTGACATAAAGGGCATATCTGAAAGGTCTCTGAGTAAACATTTGAAGAAGCTATTCATATCTTTAAACTTAAAGGAGAAGGGTGATAGAGTGTTTTTACTGTCTTCAAATTCTTGTCCTACCTTGGAAGTTGTTGGCCATTTGATTCAGGCTCATACAGAACCCAAAGAGCAACAGCCTACAAATTCTGGTTCAGTGAAGGATGCACGCTTAATCCCGGAGCATGCTGAATGTAGCCCAGTAATGGAAGAAAATAATTCAGAAAGAGATGATTCTGCTACTCCTAAAAGAAGGTGATTATTGATGCCTTTTTCCTGTGCTTTTCTTTCGCCATTTCTTTTCTACTCCCAATAGAAGCTATAAATTTGATAAATTTTCTGAAGAAAAAAATGTGTATTTTTCTTTTGTTACATTTGGTGACCTACTGGCTGTTTGGCTAAAAACTAGGAGCTAGCCATCTTCCATCCACAAGCCCCACACCACATTCCCAAAATTCAAAGCATGAGACTTCTAAATTTGTGTCTCAAGTTCTAACCGTTGGACGTTTTAGGGATAAAACAAGATCAGCATTGTTTAACAGGAAATTCACCTTAATTGTAAATATGTAAAAATGGATCAACTGAAAGGAAAAGAAGGGAGAAAAAAAGGCAGCGAGAATTGCCAGAATTTAATCAATGCTCATGGATGTCCTATCTTCTTCTTGCTTTTATTCAAAACTTCAATTGAATCCATTAAATGGGTCAAGTCCTTACGAAGAAATATTTTTTAGGATTTTCTAGAAAGAGTAAAGGGGAAGACATCTAGCAATTGATTTGTCATCCTAGGAGAGGAATTTGGATATTCCTTCCCTGAGGAGGTGGTGTGAACTTTGATGAATTTTGTGATTCTGGTTGGCAAATATGTTTTACTCAAGCTGACAAGAAAACAAGTAGTCTTAAGTGGCATCAAAATGTTGGGCATAAACTTTGCAGTCTTCAGCTTAATTATCAGATAATCATGATGTATAAAACAAAATCCTTTTATCCTAAGGAAATATAAAAGACTAACGATCTTTACTTTAACCTATTTGTGGCCCTAAATTAGTCTAGCATCTAATGATGACTATAATTTTGATTTTGCAGACATATTTGTTGTTGCTTTTATACCTTGGAGACATGTTGTGGTTCTGATTTCCATCTTTAAGCTGGATAGATGATACTTCTTGCAGATGCATGGGATTACTTGTGTCGATATCTAACCTCTTAATTGCTTTCATCTTCTTACAGGGTGATTGGCCCTGCAATGCCTTCAGCAGAGTTACTTGCTGCAGCAGCCAAATTAACAGAAGCCCAAGCTGAGCTCAGGTTTTCTACAGAAAGAAAATTTTTTACACACAATTTTTATTGGTTACATTTTTTTTTTTCAGACAATTTGAGTTTCACTTGTTTTCATTTCTTAAGATTTTGTAGTGGATATCAGAAAAATTAATGCTGGCTTTTATGACTTTGTCTTTGGTGTTCTTTTCACAAATTAATCCAGAGAAGCTGAGCTAGAGGAAGATGATGAACTATTTATTGGACCTCCGCCACCTGCTCTGGTTGCTGAGGCTGAATCAGCAAATGAAGCAGAACGTTTTGAAGAGGTTTCGAACTTTACCCCTCAAGTATCTTATTCGGATTTAGCTATATCTTTGATTGGTAGGGGCATATGAATTATGTCCTTGAGCCTTTCTCTTGAAATGTGGAAATTTTCCCTCATGCTGTCTTTTAGGAGCCTCTTACAGATTTATTGCGTTTTGGTTATTCTATTATCCTTTTAATTTTGCTCTATTAGCTTTGCTTGTGCTCATTGTCTAATGTATACTGAAAGTGATCCTAGGTTCTTGAAATGCATTTTATCAATTTCGTATGTATTGTTGGGAAAAAGGAAGTGAATAGTTGCTTGGTGTCTGTTTAATTAAGTAGCTTCCTATTCATTATAGCTGCCGTTATCATTGCAAAGAAATAAAAATTGTATCAATATTAATTAAAAGAAACTATTGACTATAAAATGAAATTAATTCAAAAATTTGTTTGTTTCATTTCTTTTTTATTGAGACAGGGAAAGAAAGGGGGGAGGGGGGCTATGATCATCTTCATTATGTTGAATTTGCCTTACTTAACTCATGGTCTGCCAGCTATAATTAGTCAATAATTTTCTTCTTAGTTTCAACGAGCATTCTATGTCATATGCCTGTTGATTGATTCCGTCATAGCTGTATTATCTTCTTTAGTTAAGGGGTTATGGCCTTGTTCCTTTTTGAAATCACTAGAAAAGTGGGAATAATATTAACCAAACATCTTGTGGTTTTGTATCACCTGGTAATATAATCTTCATGAAAAGAGCTTGAGAATTTTGCGAAGGTCAATGAAATTGGGTAGATTTCCTAAGGTCCTAGGTATATATATGCAGTTACCTATGAACTTGTATAATAAGCAATTCTTTGGCTACATGCATTACGCTTGCATGTATAAACAGTTACTTATATATGAGTACTCAATAGCTCTTCATTTTTCCCTAAGCAGGTTGCTAGAATTATGGGAGTTGAACCTGATTGTCCATATGATGTTATAGGAGCAAACCGAAATATGTCTGCTGATAATATAAAGAAAAAGTAAGGTTTTTAATTATGAGTTTATTTCTTAATTTTTTGAGGATAATTTGCATTTTTTTTTTGGTTCTTTTATATGGATGATGAATTTATTATTAGTTCCATAAATTTTTCATTTCCTTTCATTGATTAGCACATGCTGGATACCTAGTCTTTCTTTTGCATCAACTCTCTCTGAGGTGTGAATTAGCTAAATGAGCATGCCCATCGTAGTTTATTATAATTAGAGTTGGGAAAATGAACCTAAACTTGGAAAACTGTCTGTAAAAACCTGGACACAAACCCAAATTGACCAAAAAGTCAAAGATCCGAGACCAAAAATTACTCAAATCCGAAATAAGCTAAAACTAAAAAGAATCTAAACAAGAATCAATCTGAACCCGGGATGTTGAAGCCTAAGACTAACCCAAGTAAAACCTGTAATAACCGAAACTCGATATTAAAAATGTGGTCCTTAATTATCAATTTTGTTCTAACCCAAACTTGAACCGTTTTGAACTTGATCAAAATGATCTGAACCCATAATTGAACCAAATCTCCTATTTGCCACCTCTTGTGATAATGCCTTCAAGATTTTCCCAAACTGAATGTTTGTCACTTAACATGTACTCAACTGTGTGGCTAGTCAAACAGCTTCATTTTAAATATTTAACTTTGTCGGTTTCATGTGGGAGCTTGAAAGCCATGTAATGAAACTGTACAAAGGAACTGAGGGATTTCTATTAGGATGGAACCTTGACTTTTCCTTGAATAGATATTAAAAACTAATGAGGAAGCAAAACAAAAGGCAAGTGATTAGCATTCTTTTTGCCAAGAAAAAGCAATACTTATTTGGGGTTCCTAGGCCACTGCTGCATCAGATGCCTAACTTGTGCACTGAGCTGGTATCACAACGAGCACTTTGTTGGTACTGATGTTGAAATAATTAACAAGTTTCTATGTCAAATGGTAAGATCCATGATGAAACTATCAGTTTTTCCCACTTTAGATCAATTCACTGGTTTCAATGTACCATGGCCTCAAGATTCAATATCGAGCTGGACATGTGTCAAACTCATTGACATACCCATAAAATTTTACGTGTCCTACCTGTATAGGAGATTAGGATAAACTGTAAATTTTATGTAACATAGCTTTATTTAGCTTCACATTTGTACTCAATTCATACACAAATCAACTCCTCCAAGCTTTGGTAACAATTGAAAAAAGTGCAAGGAGAAGATGCCAAAAATTTAAACGCTGATCCTGTGAGAAAGCTGTCGTGAGTTTATTATCCTAGGGAGCTTTTAAAAGGCTATGGGTTATTTTTATCATAGTGTTGTTAAAACAAATTTTCTATAGAAAACTGTTCTAGTTTGGACTTTGGATCAGTTATGGCTGTTACTTCCAGCTTGGAAATTTAGTGGTAATGGAAGAAATCTCCCTTGAGGCTGCTGATTGGATGCCCACCGTGCCAAAATACATATCCTAGATTTTGTTAATAGACAGGCTATAAATTATTTACTTTTCATGTCCTTTGCTCATTTTAGATGTGGTTTATATGTTGACAAAATAAAATTTAATTCATGGAATATTGGTAGTTGTATATGCTACCCGTTAATAATGCTCATTTCCTTTAGTTTGATTTTAGATTTGTAGTGTAGGGAAGTAGAGATCGTATCCAACAAGGACTTGTAGAAGTGCAAAATTGATTTTGAAAATAGAAAGAAAAGAAACAAAGTGGTGGGAGAAATGGTAGATCTAGTTGAGAAAACAGAAATAAAAATAAAGAAGGGGTTTTAAATTGTTTTTAATTGAAAACAAAATGAAAATAACTTTGAAAATAGTTTAAGTAAAAAATCAACGATGAAAAGACTTTGGTAGTAAATTGATATTGCTTACTAATATATCATTATCAATCATTGAAAACTTGTATGCATTTTTTAACAAATAAATGGAATCAAACATGTATTGACTTTCTTACCTTCGCTTACTTCCTAGTTAACCAAGTTAAGCACTATGATTAACTCTTATCATTTAACTACCCTAAAAGAAGCTTTAGAATATAATTAAAAGATAGCTTTAAAAACTAGGAAAGTTTAACTGGTTCAATCTAAAAAGCTAACTTTATTTAAAAAAGACTTGTATTTTTCATAACCTTTGAAATGAAAACTTGACCATCCTCATTAAAGTAATTGGCTACTTATGTGAAACTAATCAAACTATTATGTATTTGATTATTTGATTAATTAAACTAGCTCTAGATTAATATGAGAAAACTATTAGCATGCATCCTAGAAGTTGAAACATATTACCATGACATTTAAATAGAAAAACACAAGATATTTGTTAAAAAAAAAAAAGACTTTGAAAACAATTTCATTTATTTTTCATGATGAATAATACAAAAGCTTGAAAATCATTTTACTACCAAATAAAAAAATAAAAAAAACACTTAGAAAGACATAGTTTAGAAAACAAGAAATAAAATAGAGAGGAAAGGAGAAAGAATGAGATGATCAAAACTGTTTAACCCCCTCTATTTATAGGGAAAGAATTCAACTAAAGCTAGGGATAAAGATAAAAATCAATCTCTAATCTTTATCTTGATCTCTTGAGAAGTTGTGTGCAATCTTTTTTCTTGATGAATGTAGTTATAAAGTTGGATTTTTGGGCTGATTTTCTTCATTTATTCAAGAGATAAATAATTATCTAATATACAATCTTCAAAGATAATTACTTCAGCTTTCAAACTCTTAACCCAAGTAAAACTTTATCTTCCAACTTCTCTTAGTGTGATTAAAGTTCTCCAAGATCAGCTCACTAGAATTCAAAACCCACATAAATTCCCTAATTTAGCCAATTTCTGCTTCTTTTGTATTTTTCATCTGATTAAATCCTGCAAAATAAAACGATAAATAAATACTTGTGATCAACATAAAAAATAACTAGAAAAGATTAATATAGAATAATAATTTGTATAAAATTAGGCACTTATTAACCAAGCTTTTTATCGTAATATGATTGAGAACTTGTGTTCAACTGTGTTTCTCAGAAGCTGCTTTATGTTTCCTTAGGTACTGGAAACTGTCTCTTTTGGTGCATCCAGACAAATGTCCTCATCCTCAGGCGCACCAAGCATTTATTATACTCAACAAAGCTTTTAAGGAGTTACAAGATCCAGATAAGGTGAGGGTTTAATTTATCTATTTTGAAAACAGCCATGGTTGTCTCAATGGTTCTTCATTGCCTGTGTGAACTCATTGTGTGAAACAATTCTGTAAATGAGCATGCGTTAACTCCTAAGATTGTGCTTATGACTTTTCTTATTTAACTTTTGATGACTTTTTTTTTTTTTGAGGCAATTTGGTTTCTGTGGCACCTCAGAATTATAGAGGGCTTTTGTGTGCACCCTTACCACTTTTTTGTCAGAATAATCTAGTCAATTATAGTAACCAAGCATAGAAGATGAAGAAAGTAGAATAGGTATTTCTCTTTCAAACTAAAATAAATAGTCTAATTTCGTCTGGTATTACAAGTGTATGATTAGGAAATTTATCCTAATTATTCAACATTAATAACAGAATCAGTTTCATTAGTAACTTCCTGAATATTGGCATCTCTTTATATTTTCTACAATAGTATGGGTTTTTTTAATATTATTATTTTTGTTCCTAGAAATGCCTTTTTCCTGTTCTTTGCGAACCTTGTCGCTTCAGGGTTTTGTTTCATTGCTCTTATGAATCATCCTTTTCTTTTCTGCACTGAGTTAATGTTAAGCTTAATGAGCCAGTGTCATCTAAACAACTGCATGGGCAGAAAGCTTATTAGCTGTGAATCTTTATCCTAAATTTTCACCACCATACAATGTCATCATGTTCAAAGTTGTATATGTGGAAAATAAATAGCTTTCTGACAATGTCTTCATCTAGTAGGTCAATTGCTGTCTGTATTAGTTTGATTTGGCAGTTTAAGGGAGGTGAAGTGGAGAGTGGGGGAAGGGGCACTGTGAAGTGCACCTTTCTGAGATGACATAAACTATGATGGGTTATAGGGTGGATAAGTGTTGGACATGACTTAGAGATTTTCAATGCAAGTTATACCACCTTGCTACAGATCATCAATTTTTGTAGATTGTGAGATGAAAACAGAGATAAGAAGACTGAAGCAGTGGGGGCGGGGAGAGATGCAAAATGGAAATAAAATATAAAATTGAAGAAAAATATAGTAGAAAGTAAAGGGAGAATAGAAGAATGGAGGAGTTCTAACTCCTAAGAATAGGAGAACAAGGGGAGAGAGAAGAATGAGAACCTGAGAACAGAAGACAAAGCTGCAGAGTCAGTGACTGCCCTTTTCAGATTTGGGCTCAGACAAAGCTCTTTGTTCATGTTGATGAGTAACTGCCCTTTTTCTTTTTGTTTTCTTTTGGGTTGTGTTTCAAATTTGGGCTCTTGCAAGCTGGGCCCAGAGTCGGTGGACATATCTATATTTGTTGGATAAAGATTTTGTATTGGTTGATAAATATAGATGGCTTGGTGACATATGCTGAACCCATTCTTTCTATACATGTGGAAGTTCAGTATTTGTTTTGAGATGTGGTTCTTATCCATTTCCTTTTAAATTTGATGGGTGAGGTCGTAAGATCCATATCTTTTACCTAGCTCTTGTGTCTGATTCCAAGGAACACATGTAAGCCAGATTTTTGGGTAAAAATGGGGAAGGGAATGGAAGTCGGAAGAGTGGATAATCTCATTGG
This sequence comes from Adansonia grandidieri, assembly GCA_038382065.1. NCBI lineage: Eukaryota > Viridiplantae > Streptophyta > Magnoliopsida > Malvales > Malvaceae > Adansonia > Adansonia grandidieri. The sequence goes on along the minus strand of JBBYHK010000007.1, from coordinate 9,311,996 downwards.
AGAGACTGCAGTGGCATTTCTTCTCTTTCTCACCATATATATGGTATTGTTTGTTTGAAGATACAATATTTCCTGCATTGGTTTTCAAACAAGAAGTTTTGTTAATATTATTGCAAAAAATTAGCAGTCCAGTTTTTTAGTTTGGTAATTATGCATATTTAATTATTTTGTCATCAGTGATTTCACATGCCATCTGCATGGGGTAATTATTGCTGCATTTTGAATTTATGGTGATTGTAATTCTCCTCCTCTTTTTTTAATATTTAGTCTCAGGCTCCTGTATTCTAACATCAAAACTTCTCCACTCATTTTGTAGCGAAAAGCACTGGATGAGAAAATAAAACTGAAGGAGGAGCAGGAGGAATTCAAGGTATTTAGTATATCAAAGTTCTTAGTTCTGGCATTAATTTGATAAACCTAATTAGTATGTACTTTTTATATGAAACCTTTTCTCCTACAGGCCGAGTTGCGAGCAATGCGTGAAGCTGCACAATGGAGAAGATTGCAAGGTTAGATATTTTCCATATTTATAGACTTGCAACATTTGTGTGTGTGTGTGAGTGCATATGCATGCGTGTTTATCTCCCATGAATTACTTTAGCTGCAATGCATAGGATACTTTTTGAGCTTTTACACCTCCTAAAATGAGCTGACCTTAACATTTTCTTTCTCAGCTTGCTGTTGTTGTGTTTGTATTTATTTTCATGTCAATGCTAGAAGTTTTCAAAATTATCAGATGCTCACAATTCAAAGATGGGAACTTTCAACAATTATAAAATTGTGAAATTGCATTTTTGATATATTAATTTGGATATTTTAGTTGGAACGTAAGTGGGATCTATTCATTTGATGTATGTTCGAGCTCATGAATGAGCCTAACTTTGTTAGCAAATTAAGTAAAAGCATGACCATTAATTGAGCTCGATGTTAAGCTTGAGGTCATCTCAGTTTTAGTTTGCATCCATATAAATCAAGCTTGAATGTCTCAGTGCTCGACTCAGGTCAACTTATTATACATACAGCTTTACTGTTGAAGAGGTTAGAATCATATACAATGATGTCTCAAGAACACTATTGTCAAGGTGCGCTTCCAGGCACTAAAGCACAGTGCCTGAACCAGTTAGCGCCTCAAGAGCCTCCAGGCGAGGCCCCTTTGAGGAGGTGAGGCTTTTTGTGCCTCAGCATGCTTTTTGCTGAAGTTTAAGGTGAAAGAGAGGGGGGAAAAAAAAAAGCATGTCTGAGTAAAGTGTCTTTTGGGTTTCTACTTTTTTTTTTTTTTTTAAAAAAAATTTATTATTTTTATTTTAAAAGTAAAAAAAGACCCACATTTAATCTTCTTAAAAAAGTAAAAAAAAAAAAAGGAAATATAGTCTGTCCAAAGATTTTTCCCTTAAAATGTAGAGCCACAACCAGTAAAATTTTACTACTGTTAAAAAAATAAAATTCTTTAACAAAAGCTGCTGCAAATCTCAACGTGGAATATATTAAGATATGTTATTAGCTTTCTACTCGTTTCATTTTCTCTGGCTCTTGGCTCTCTTTTCTTTCCTCTAATTCTTCATCTTTGACTTTGGGCTGTCTATACTCTACAGCTCTCTTTTTCCTTCAAGAAACAGAAGATAAATGCTCTGTTAGGAAAGAAAAAACAGAACAAGAGCACACCGTGCTCTTGGCTTTTCCCTCCAAACCAAGGCATTTTCCTTTGCAATTTCTCAGTTTTATGCGGGGATGGATTAGATTTTAAACAATATTTTGAGTTTATTAAGTGAACTATATCAGCTAAAGTCTATATTGTTACATATAATTCATAAATTTTCTTTGATATATTTATATATATGCACATTTTTTTTGTGTTGCACCTTCGCGGATTTAGGGGTCCGAGCACTTTGAGTGTGTCTTGTGCCCTTGACAATACTGCCCAAGAAAACAACCATCTATTTATATATTTGCTCTGTGATTGCATGTCTAAGTTGTTCAAGTTACTGAGTCACAACATGGAAGCTAGGGTATTATTTTGTCAGTTTATAAGGCATTCTTGTCAAGTAAAACCATAAGGAAATATTTGGGTTAATATATAATCTAGACAGCTGGATTAAACATCTTTGGATTATGATGCTTCCCATTTTTAATTTTGACGGTCCCTTCACTTGTCAAATGGGATTTTGGTGACTTATGTTGATTGAACAGCCAACAAGCTCAGGTTACTTTTCTTTGAGGGGTGCATGGTTTTTATCTTACTTTGTGTAGATACATCCATGTACTTGCACTACTAGTTTTACGAGATATCCAATAGTGCATAGAATGTACATGATAAACACGTACAGACACAAATTCACAAGGCCCACCAAATTTCACCTCCAATGTTTGTTTTAGGTCCTTGTGTAAGTGAATCTCTGACTTTTTAGGAAGGAGGGACATTAACAAGCAACATGTGTACAACACAATGTGGACATGGCAATATGGAAATTTCTATAACTTAGCAATAAAAAATTAATATATAAGTTAAAAATCTATAATTGATACTTTTGAATCAAATATTACATGCAAATAGCTTATTAAAATATTAATATCATTATTCGGGTTCAAAATATTGCTTTAATGATGGCTTTATTTGGATTTTGCTGTTGATAGATAATTTCGGATTTGAAAAAAAACAAAAATGCAAAAACAAACCTTCATTCCATGTTCAAATTTGCTGGACATGTCCAAATGTTTTGCTGTATCTTGACCGTATCTGATTTTCTTTTTCTTTTTCCTTTCTTTTTTTAATGTGTCTGATGCGTATTCTATCATGTTGGAGCCATGCTCATGTCAGACACGTGTCTGACAGGGTATGCTTCCCTGCGAGGAGTGTTCGTGCTTCACAGCGGACATTGTATTCTCCAGTTGTTTAGTATTCTTTTTCATCTTGTGTCAACAGTTCCTGATGTGGTGAAGAATACTGATTTAGAACCAAGAAAACTAAAAATTATTGCAGGTATATCAATGGACGGCGATGATGAGCTCCTGGCAGAAGTGGAAGTTAAAGCGCCACCACAAAGGGATGAATGGATGACAACACTACCTCCTGAGAGGAAAGTAAGACATTTGGGTCTGCAGTTCTCTACTTTTGGATAGTTAGTTACACAAACATCCTACTCAGTTTGCATTGTCCTTGAGAACAACAATCCTGCCGCATATTCCACTTTGTATTTCAAGTTAAGAGAATTTTTATTTTTCTTATTGTGCATATCTGATTATTTTTAGCAAAATAATGCATTACCTCTGAATTATATTTGAATTCTAATAGGAAGTCATTAATTTCCTTGAATAGCTAGCTAGTCCTTTTATCTCAGAAGGATCATCCTCCTTGAAAAAGCTGTAAAAATTAGCTGAGAATCCTTAGTTGACGTTTGAGACGAATTGTTAGGCTGAGGTTTTGTTTATACAAGTCATAATCTCCAATGAAAATTACATTTCCAAAGTTTAAACTGAAATTACTCTAATTATAATATCCCACTTTTTATTGTTGTCTTGTCAGCCTGGTGTGACGATGCAATCGACTAAATTTAGCAAGAGCACTAAAGAAGGGCGTGGTGATACAAGTGTGTGGACCGATACTCCTTCCGAGAGAGCCCAAAAAGCAAAGATGCAGTGAGAATTTCTTTTTTCAATGTTTTGCTAACTATTACATGGTACTCTTCGTGTGGTTATTTATTACGAGTATGATTTGCTTATTTGCAGTTACTTGGAAGCCTATAATGAGGCTGCTGCTCTTGCTTCTAATGAAGAAGAAAAGAAGAGCAGTTCAGATGCAGATTTGGTGGATAAATATAATAAAGAAAAACGATCAAAATCATTGGTACAAAAGCATCAGGAGGAGGCTGCTGCAAAGCGTGGGAAGAAGAAAGTGAAGCAACAGACGGAGAAAGACGAGTGGGAGGGGAAACATCCATGGAAGCCATGGGATAGGGAGAAAGACCTGGTTGCAGGAAGGCAGAGTGTAAATCTGGATACAGAAAAGATGGTTCAAGGTTTGACATCCAGGTTTTCAACAGGAACCTTTCAGAGGAACTTCCTTTGAATAAGGCATGGAATGGAAGTGAGTCCTTGTTTTTTTCCAGACACATAGATAGTTAAAAAGCTCACAGCCAAACCAGTGCAGCTCTCATGTCTGCTTTAGGTACGGTACGTGTATTAGCATTTAGTTTAATGATATGTCTCTCTCAATTTGTAGTTTAAAAGAATTGCAGTGGGAAAAGGGATTTTATTTCATTTCATTTGATATTGATAATGATAGTAGATGAGGTGATGTTCAGGTATTGATTTTGCCCTCTCCGGGACAATAATGGGTGTGGACTGGACTGGAAAAACACTGCTTAACTTCTTTATATGCTCAATCATTTTCTATAGCAAAATCAAATCAAATAAAATAAAACAAACAAACAAACATACAAAATGTAGTTAGTCATGTTCTCCAACTTTTAGGCCCTCACTATGTTGTTGTCTTTTGCTCTTTTATTCTTTCTTTGCATTTTTCTACTTAAAAAAATGGAGAGAAAGAAAAAAACAAATAAATAAATAAATATTCATAATAAATGCGTGTGCAAAGAAATTTTTTTGTTGTACAAAAAAAGGTCTCAATGCTAAGAATTGTGTTTTGGGTATTATATGTGATAGAGATGAAGATTACTGAATACATATTATTCAACAATAAAATTATTTGATGGAAAATTATTAGTTTTAATTTTTTTAATGAATAGCTTTTAGAAAAAAATTATAAAAGTTATTAAAATATATAAATTTACTCGTCCCCTTAAATTATTCTATACAAGTAAGTAGTTGTTTATAAAAATTAAAGATTTATAATGAAATATAACTGTGATGGGCATCATTGCAATAGTAAATTTATCTTAAAAATAATCCCGTATATCACTTTTTTCCGAGATAGAAAAAAAAAAAAAAGAAAAACCTTTCTAATATTTTTATATTTGATTCAATCCACCATACAAATGGTTTTGGGGGGGGGGGGGGAGGGAATTTTAGTAACTTTGAGTGGTTTAAAGCTACCACCATTTACCACATATAATTCTTAAATTACTACCCAAATTACTACCAAACCCCACAAATCTAATAGTGAGAATGATTAAATCAAAGATTGATTTTAAAGAAATCATCCCTTGTCAAAGTCACACGCAAGGTAAAGGAGGCAGGTGAAACGGATTTGAAAATAAAAAAAAATAAAATAATTCTCATCATTTAATTTCATTTAATAATTTTCCAAGCTTTTTCCTCCCACTTCTCATTCACCATATCCCATCGGTCATCATCATCATCATCATCATCAAACTATCTTCCCACATATGTATATGTATATGTATTCTTTTCTTTTCTCTTCCCTTGATTCAACGCATTGCTTTTAACTGTCTTTCTTCCAAAAGTTCCACTTCCCTTATAAATGCCATAACAAAATTTCAGTCTTATTATCCCAAGAATTTCCCGACAACTTTGTCTTTGTCTTTTGTCTTGTTGGTGTTCTAAAATGGCGGCGCCAAGGATTGTGTTGAGGGACGAAGAGACTGCTGCTGCCGCGTTGTTCAACAACACCAGCAAGGAAGACGACGATTCCCCAATGGGCAAGAAGTTCAGATCGGAAAATTTTCCGCTTTCAAGATGGGAATTGGCTGCCTTTCTTGGGGTTTTCTTCATCTTTTCTACCGGTTTGTTCTGCATCTACCTTACCATGCCGGCTACCGAGTACGGGAAACTCAAGATCCCACGCTCCATCGCTGATCTCCGCTTGCTCAAGTAGGTCCCTTCCCTTCTTGTTTTTATTCTACCCCTTTGGGGAATGTTTCATGCTTGGAGTTTAGGGATCAGCTTGCTATTTGTGTTGAATCTTTTCGGATTTGATAAATATTGTAGATTTCCGCACGCCCATTTTTAGATTTCTTCCACTTTTTATGGGTTTCAGCTAGAAAGCACTATTGGGATTATTTAGCTTGTAGTTCTAACATAAATTGGGCCCTGGGAAAGTGAAACACTCTTCTGCTTGTGTCTGATTGGAGGAGTCTAGCTGCTATTGAAACAATGAAGATAGTTGTGGATGAGAATTCTATCATTTCTATTCTATCCTGAATAAGTGATGATGTTTTTAAGAGGGTCACATCACAATTAAAGAATAATTTTTTTTTTTTTAATTAGAAGTAAAAAGCATCAAGATTTCATCTGAGTATTGCGGTTGTATCTGAGTTCTCTTTGATGTTTTCTTATGAGAAATTCAGTCTTGGAGTTCTATATATTTACTATGCATTGTTGCCCGTCTTACCATTCCTATCTTATTGCCATTATTTGGTTTCATTAACTTATTTATTCACTGCTTTCTCATTGCTAGGCATTTTTATTTTAGCTGTTAGCAACTTCTTTCTCTGTGTTGATGTTTTACCTGCCACTCATTTTGCTAAAGCATGTGCTTTTTTTAATTCTTTTTCAGGGAAAACATTGCAACATATGCAAAAGATTACCCAACACAATTCATTTTGGGTTACTGCTCAACTTATATCTTTATGCAAACCTTTATGATCCCTGGTACAATCTTCATGTCTTTGCTAGCCGGAGCTCTCTTTGGTGTTAAAGGCCTTTTCTTGGTTGTCTTCAATGCCACAGCCGGAGCATGTTCCTGCTTTTTTCTCTCTAAGCTGATTGGGAGGCCCTTGGTTAGTTGGTTGTGGCCTGATAAGTTGAGATTTTTTCAAGCAGAGGTACTTTCTTTTTAATCTTTGTTACAATCTTTGGAATTTGTCATGTTTGTTCCCCCCCCCCCTCAATTTAGCATCTTTCATTTGTCCTATCATCCTCTTTGTGCCTGAATTAATCTGCATTTTTATGGAATCAGATTGCAAAACGAAGGGACAAGTTACTGAATTACATGCTCTTTCTGAGAATCACTCCAACTTTACCCAACCTATTTATCAATTTGGCATCGCCAATAGTTGACATACCGTTTCACGTGTTCTTTTTAGCAACTTTTGTTGGCCTAATCCCTGCCTCCTATATAACTGTCAAAGTAAGTGTCTTGCATCTCCTATATAACTGGCTTTGGTTTTGATTTGTTTTTCTCTACTTGTTTTTTTTTTTTTTTTTTTGTTACTATCGGAAATATTCCATCTTGAAAGTGATAATCTGAAATGATTTGTTGGAAGGAAGCAGCTACTTGTATCTTATCCAATCCTACAGCCAATGTAGTGCTGTTGTTATAGCAGCATAGTTTTATGTAATAAATTTTAAAGCCCTGTGATTATAAATTTGTAAGCCAGGTGTCGTGATGTTAGTTAAAAACAGTTTTTGATGATGGAGATTGAACAATAAATTTTGTGAAAGGGGGCATGTGTTTCATCACAAAGTGTTGCCAAAGATGAAAGTGACAGGGCTATATAACTGAGTAAATTCTGTTGTAAAGCTGAGATTAATGACAGCATAGATGTGAGCATCTTCTGCATTACCCTAGTGAGTTTAAAATAATTGATGTGCATTTTTAACAACTTGGAGTGAGAAAAGTTTCTACAAGATTGCCATGGCAATATATGAGGTGAGGCTCTAGTCTGTGGCTATGGGGTTCCCATCCTTGTTTGAGCCAAATGCCTGGAGTCAATTGACCTACAGTGATCATATAGGAAGATTTCAATCGAAACAGTTCGTGAAATGGTGTGAGTTTGAAGTATATGCTTTGGGATGAAGCACTGATTAGAATTGTCATAGGGTATAATTGAAGTTTGAGAGATACCATGTGTTAATGATAGTAATGATATTTTGAGATAGAATTGGGGGAAGTGATTTTCTTTTAGTAGTTTTTTTTTTTTTTTTTTTTTCCGATGTTCAAATGTGTGGTGTAGGCTTATGCTTTGGTTGAACAATTTATTGACATTTCGTCTCTTCTGCTGTCCTTATTTGTTGGTTTTTGCAGGCAGGGCTTGCAATTGGGGATCTTAAGTCTGTGAAGGATCTGTATGATTTCAAGACTCTGTCAGTGCTTTTCCTTATTGGATCAGTCTCCATATTTCCTACCCTTCTGAAGAGAAAGAAAATATATGAATAAGTTTTTTCTTTTTTCTTTTTTTTTTTTTTTGATATAATTGGGATTATTAAATTAAGAAAAGAAATATTGACAAATTCTAAATTTAGGATCGTAATAGAGAGATAGAGAGATAGATGAATATGTGTTGAAGATGTAGCATTTATCATATGTCATATCAAAATCATATATCCTGTGATACAAAGGGGCCTGGCCTGACTGCTTGTGTTGTGTTCACCCAAATATGGAAACACGCAGGAAATTCCTTTCTTTTTAAATTGATGTGTGCTAACACAAATCATCTCCCAATTGGATTACCTTCTATCTATCTTCTATATTATTATTTTTAGTCCTATGGACTCAAGAGGTGTTTTAAAAATGGTGAGGGTATTTTCTTTTTATTTTGTTTGTTAGCCTAAATGCCTCTTTTATTTCTTATTTATTATTATTGTTCTTTTTTGTTCAGAGAGGGGAAAGAGAAAAGAGGGAAGAAAAGAGAGAGAGTGAAAGAGGGATTAGTAACAAAATGTAGATATGTAAAAGTGTTTGCATTTTTGTTATTTTTATATTTCAACTATTATAAATTTAATATAAATTTTATACACTAATAATTCACTTATTTCCATTTCGAAATATTTGTATACTCAATTTTTTTTAATATTATTTTCATGTTTTTCTTAGGTTTTATGTTATTTTCAATTTAAGATCCATATACAAATCGTTTGGAGAAAAATTATAAAAAAAAATATTTTATTAATTTATTTTTAAATAATATAATTTTTATTATTGATTAAAAAATTATAAAAAAATCTTTCCAAAAAAAAAAAGGAAAAAACCTGCGGAGTGAGGACTTAATTGTAAAGCGCAAACATTTGGGAGTCGCAAACATTTTTCAGAAATGGATCATACTTCTATTTACTTATGTTACTGTTGAATACGTAAAAGTTTGCACTGACAGATACAATAATAAAAGTATAATTCACTAATAGTACTATAATAGTTTCGTTACCCTGTTACAATTTTTAAGCAATGGTGGTTTTGCTGATTGAGATTTTAATTTTACCTTTATGCTATAAATCGCATTGCATGGATGTTATTGTTAGCTTTAAGATTGGCCTATCACTATCATATGCTTTTGATATTTTATGATTATCTGTCAATCTTTCTTTCATTTCTTCAAATTGAGTCCATTGCGCTTTCTCAGCATTGATTCTACATGCTTCATATATTATTACTCTATTAACTTCGCCGTCTGTAAACTGTAACATTATGTTCACCTTGGTCTTTTTTCCAAACTCTGATAACTAATCTATGCTGCTCCAAACACCCTCCAAATACAAAAAATTTAGAAACTATTGTACATAACCTGAGTCGTGTAACATAGTAACCAGTCATGACAGCAACTAGAACAACTAAACATAAAAAGCGATCATACTATGTCTATATATAAGCAAATAAGTCGGTATGTAACATAGTTTGAAAATATATTGGAGTGTAGCACACACCAATCACACAGGGAACAGGTCAAACTGCTTTATACAAGGAGACCATTGTTTGATGGATGTTATTTTTTAGTAGGGTAAAAGAGTTTTGTTGAGCTGTGCTGCCCTAGTGCGGCATCCCTGGTCCAGAATGCAGCTGAAGTGTCCTGCTAGGGACAACTTGAAGAACACCGGGTTGTTCTGCCACAAAAACAATTATAGTATGAAATCAAATTATCAAGCATCATACAACTTGTTCTCATATGGCAGCATGTAACAACAACTTTTATATTACCAGAAAGAAGAAAAAGTATAAGCAACAATTAACTAGAAAGGCCTAGTCTGATGATGTTATACCGGCCTTTCCAACCACTGTCAAGTAAAACCTAGACATCATCCCAAATCACAACAATAACTCCATGCATCATCATTTATACCTAATTTTTCTTTCTAAATTTGTATTTCCTCTTCTATTGCCAAGTGTCAAGCATTCTCTTCGAACCTTATACCTGAATATTGTTACTATCGATACAAAAACAGCTAGCACACTGCTTTCTCATTTCTTCATACATGCATCCACACAATCTAAATCTTATATGAGAATCATCCACGACTGAAACGTATTTTAATGCCCGAAAGTTGGATAGGGTGGCCTTTACGGAAGGATTACATTGCCCCCAATTTTTATGAAATACAAGACACTCATTGAATGATAAGAAACTAATTACAACTTCGAATATTCAAGGACTATTTGTACATTCTGTTCTAGCTCAAACAGAAGAAGTTGTGATGCTTGGCTCGATCCATGATCCGAAACCATGGGATATAGGATAGAAAAGAATACACCAATCCTAAGGATCCATGCATAGGATTAATTATGGAACCGGAAGAAAACTTGAGTTGTGTTTAGTCTTTTATTTTTGTATTTAAGATCTTGTATATCTAGATAAAAATATATCTATCGAAAATATAGACAATAACAACAAAGCACCATTGCCTGAAGGCAGAGAAAATTGAAAGGTCCCAAACTATATAATAAAACAAGCATGTTATCCCATCACAATCTGCCCAAACCAGGCCTTGCACCAGATAAAAAGGTCCTCAAAAGAAGGGGAAAGAAAGAAGCTAAGACATCTAGAAATCAAAACATTTTATAATGATAACAATTTAGCAATTTGAGATTGGTGGTGCTGGAAAAAGGATATTGCCAGATAACCCTCAAAAAGGAGAGACAGCTGAATCCTAAAAACCATAAGAAAGAAAGCAACAAGTGCTTCATAAGTTGCATTTCTAGGAACTGAGTTGTCTGAGAAAAAGTTATTTGTTTGTGATTTCTAAACAAGTTGCACAAGTTAAAAGGAAAAAGCCGCTCAAGAACTTGGTAACAAATGAGAAAACAAAGTCAATTCCTTAATTTTAGAAAATCCAGCATCAACCAACTAAATGGATTCCTTTTATGCATTGAGTTAAGCATTGTTGCGAGAATGCTCCTCATCCAAAAACTAAAACTCAATGATTGCTTAGTCGTTGAGTTTTGAACTACATAACAAGAGATAGTAACACCACTCAAGAGTCAAGATTAAACTTCCAAGTTCCAAGTCTCAAATTCAAAGAATTGGGAAGTTCTTCAGGAGATTATTCTTCCTTAGTGATCGACAGCATGAGAAATTGAATACCAATTACGTAAGAGTAATTATAGCATTGGTATTTTCATTTTACTGATAGAAGATTATTCATTTAGAGAAGAAGTAAAACCATGCTTTAATGGAAAAAAAAAAAAAAAAAGAAAAAAACCCTAAAAATTAAGTTACATTGGAAGAACTAAGGCTCTTGATCCTTTTGCTTTTTGCTTTTTTATTTTTTACTTTTCTATTACGACAGGCAAAAAAGCGAATCCGCGAAGCAATCAGAGCTAAAAAACAAATATATACAATAAAATCAGGCTTAATTTTTAAAGTCTGCATGCTAATCCTGATTCTTAATATGAGAATTCGAATGAAAACAGTGATTCATAACAATAACAATAAAATAATATGTACTTTAAAAAACAGAAAATTATAAAAAAAAAAAAAAGAAAAAAAGAAAAAGAAGAAGCACATACTTGAAATTTCTGCGACCTGCTCAGGAGTAAGCTTGGCGGAGAAACCGCTGGCAGCCGTCTTGTAACTGTAGATCAGGGCGTCCTTCGCAGCTTCCTCGCTGCCGAGGACGGAGGCGAGGGTTCGGATGTGGTAGGCTTCAGGCTGCTCATCCTGAGGCTTCTCGGTGTAAACGATGTGGACCGCCGCCGACGACGATGACGATGATGATTTCGTTGAATCAACAGATTCAGCCATTTTGATCAAACTAATTATGAAACAGAATAAAATCAGAAATATTTTTCTTTGCATAGCGAGGACTTGCGGTTGGCTCTGCCTTTCTCCTTTTAAAGATCCAGAGGCAGACAATTTTGATTTTTTTTTTTTTTATGCACTTGGCCTCTAAGTTTTATATATATCTTTTTATATTCTTATTACGTGTCGTCTCTCTGTTTCGAGGACTCCGCTTGCGGATTGCCCAAGGCAATTTTGTTTTTGTCTTTTTTTTTTTTGTTTAATTTACCTTTATTTTCTTTTGTTGAACTTTTTTTTTAGAAAACTGCAGCTCAATTTTTAAGTTTATACAAATAAATAAATAAATATTAAACACTTTCATTTATTATCCAATCAAATGCATAAATACTAGGGTTAACGTCGAATTTCACGTCCAGTACATTCAATCATTTTGTTCTGATCTCTTTATCTCAATTTTAATAAATTTAATCACTTATAAACTTAGCGCAACAATGTAAAATTCATATTTATTTTAATTAAATAATAATCAATATTTTTTAATTGTATATAAATAAATTTTAAAATTTTATTATAAATAATTTTTAATTAAAATTAAAATTAGGATATTATCTTATTAACTCAAAGGAAAACTCATTCCCAACGCTATAAAAAAATAATATAAATATAAAATAAAAATAACACAAATCATTAAAATATCAAAATTTATAATAAATATATGACAACTAAAACTTATTGTATATATAAAATTAATATAAATATAATATAAATACGTAAATTTAAACAATATTCGGAGGCAAAAGTTTCAACATGCTACCACTGAAACTGGATCATATTCCCAAGCACGCAGGGGGCGAGTTTTTCAAACAACTTGGCAGCTGACACATCTCATAATCTGAAACTCTTTAACAATCCTCGGGAATTTGACCAACTATTCTGTAAGACAAACGCAAAAGTCAAGGAAAGCAAAACCGGTTAAACCGATGAAATTTCATTAAAAGGAGAAAAAAAAAAAAAAAAGCATCCGTGGAAAAAAGTCTTTGATTGTTGCACTTCACAACCCTTCCCAACAACATTTATTTTAGCTGCAATAACAAAATCCAAGTAAAGCCAAGCCAAGCCAACGACAAAAGGGCAGCAAGGGTGTAAACCAAGTTGAATCAACAACATTGTCCATCTCCTCTCTACCATCATCATCATCATCCGTTAACAATGATCCTATAAAAGCCATTTGCCGCTATGCGTTCTTGTCTGAACTCTCTATAAAGATGCAACAAAATCTTATTAAAATATCCATGGGGTTAATGAATCATGTTTATCCTACCTGATTAGGGGTTATGATGCCCACAAGCTGTGCATTTCATGTAATTGGTCCAAATCAGTCGACTTCAAAGACATTTTGTAAAGCTCCCTCAGTTTTACAGCATCTTCAGATCTGTTAGATGTTGCAGTTGACGGAGTACCTGGAGTAGATTTATTTGAATTTACAGAGAGATTCGCAGCCAGCATTTTCTTCAAAACCGTCTGCAACTGTGTCCAAAATTTTGCCTGCAATTCAGGGTAGTCTGTTCTAAATAAATTCGAGAATTCTTCTGATACATGTCGTGCTTCAAGTAGGCGGGACAATGCATCCAGCATCTGCACAAAAAGCAATCTATCAACATCTTTAGTAAATGGGATGAACATACAGTACACACTGGATGGGCAAAAAAAGGATGAGTTAGCACTGGTGAATTATCTGTTGGCAAGCCAAGATTAGCAGTCTTAACAAAAGAAACAGTCTTTTTTCTGCTATTGGCTACCTATGTTACCTGGACTCTAAAGCACCCATGTCCAAAACCTATGTCCAACAAATATTCGGATATGGATATAGGGATATGATTCTCCAAATTTATGCAGCACACGTGTGAACATATACTTGTATCTGACACTAACCTTTGAATCCAAGTAACGTAGGCCACATGTCGTATTGCACAACTGTAATACTATTAAAGTCTAACAGCTGTCTTCGCATTAAAAAGAATATGCTGCAACTTAAACAACTTGCATAACAGCATAATGCAAAGTTAATACCAAAAAGTGTGTGGAATTAAAAATCAACCCAACATTCGTAGAATAAAAAACAAAAAAAATGCTGCTATAATTCTCATCATGGTTGTGAACAACATCCACAATCTACCAACTTAGCAAAAGCCTATATCTGTCTGCATTTTTGAACAACAAACAGTCGAAGAAAATAAAAGATATTGTCTTGGGAATATAGAAGACTGTTCTGGCGCACCATTTAGACTACGCAAGGATATAATGCAAAAGCAACACAATTTGTACTCCAGGCAATCAAATATAGGTTTCATTAATCATCATTTATTCTAAAACATTAGTATTTGGACACTCCCAACCTCCAAACCCCTACCCACCAACTTCATCTGACATCAAATTCAGTCACGCAACCGCATAGAGCTCTATGTTGGAGAGGCACACATTCTCTATAGCCAAATATCATACAAAGTCATTGAATTTGCCATCTATGTAGAAACGGGTTCATAAAGATAAGATCGCATTTAAAAATTGTTACAAGCAAGATACCAAATTGATTGATGCCTTTAAACACCTAAAAACAATATTCAGATACGCACAGTAACAAAAAACTGTACAGGAATGAATATCGTAAGATGGCTATTGTTTGTCCATATAACATAGCCTGAATGAAAAAATTTCAAGCAAAACACTACAATTATTCAACTGACAGTATAGTAAATAAAACTGCATAACGTACCATGTTTGGATGCAAAGAGCTCGAGAGGCTTAATGAAAGAGCTGATCTCTCAATAAGAATCGTCAAGTACATGCTCGGATGTGTCTGAGGACCATAAAAGTCCATTGCTTTTTGCCAGTTCCTATCAGCCAAGGAAGCATATTGCTTAACCCTCTGGTTAATGCCATTCTCACCTTTAGGCAAGCCTCTTTTCTTATGATCCAGAGCCAAAAATTTCAAGCAGCAATCTCTTTGGTAACAAGCAAGCTGAAAGTAAGCGTAAGCAGCCTCCTGCTTACGTAATCCACCCAGTAATTCATACATAGACAATGCCTCCCTAATGGCCTCATTGGCTGTTATTTCATGCTTTCTCAGCTCTTTCCTAGCTCTTCTGTGACGTGGCATAGATGTCTCTTCAAGAGCTCCAGTTTCATAAACCTCAGCACTTATATTTTCTCTAGCTAAAAGCATCCCAAGCCTCAGATATGTATGAGCAAACTGTGTATAGACTTCATTCTTCAAGTGGTTTGACTCAGAGCCAGAGTCTGCCTCTTCCACCAAAGCATTCAATTCAGATTTCGCTGCCCCATAATACCTAAGTGATTCATTATACTCCAGTTTAGCAGTTTCAAAAACTTGTTTGTACGCATTATGGAAAACCGCATGTTTTTTCAGACCTTCCATCTTCGTCACCATCTCTTCAGCTAATGAACGTCTTCCATGACCCAAATTACAGTATATTAATATTACATTGGTGTAGTCCGAAGCCTCTCTGAATGCATTTATTGCATCTACAAATGCAAGCTCAGCTTTGTTTAACTCTTTCAGCTCAAGCCTGTTTCGACCTAGTTCATTACAAACCCATCCTTTCTTTTTTAATATAGACTGTAGATCTGCTGTACCAGAAGGAAGTTCACTCAAAGCCTTTATCGCTTCTTCATAACAGCTCAAGGCAGATAGGAGATTATGTTCTGCATCTGCAACTACAGTGTTCCTAAGGTACTTGAATATACCACCATCTTTCAATTTGCAAGTTTCTTTCAAAGCAATTTCATTTTCAGTGTTCACTCCTAACTTTTTGTCATGCATTCCAAATGAAGCCTCTACTCTTTTAGAATTAGTAGCTTCCGTTGAATTTACTACAAGCTCATCTGTACTGGTATTAGAAGCACTTAATATGTTGTCACCATCTGCAATGTTCTTGAACTGTCCACCATCACAGACATCTTTATTCCTTACTTTTTGACGACCATTGTTACCTTCATTGTCTCCCAAAAGTGAGTGCGAGACAGTCTTAACACGAGATCTCTTGCCATGTTTTCTGCTGTAATTTACTGCATATGTATCTCCACTGCTGCTTGCACTATTACCACTGCTGGCCCTATCACTTTGGCAGCTACAATTCACCAGGGAACATGAACTACAGTTCTGGTTATACCGGCCCAGCTTCTTCTTGAGCCTTTGCACTTCCTTCACAACTTCAGATGGCATTTTCAACTCTCTGGTAGAAGGTTTTTTCTGTGCTTGTGCAGAGATCTCTTTACCCTTAATTATATGAAACTCAACATACACATCTCCAACTAGCATCCATGCATTTGCCCAGAACAGATATGTGGATGAGAATTGCTCGAGAATATAACAGTTCTCAGCAGGGTTGGATTTCACTTCTTTCACATCACTGGTAAATGATTTTTTCTTTTTATCTCTGTCATTGAACTTTGCATCAGATGGTGAGCATTTAACTATTGAGGAAATAAATCTTGTATCTTCAAGTTGCCGAGGCATAGATCCATAAACAGAGCAGGCTAATTCCACTATCTTCAGAGCTTGATGCAATAGACCATCCTCCTTGTAAGCTTGTCCAAGTGCCAAATATGATTCCCCTAGTAGAAGAACAAGTTTCCACAACTTGTGGTCCAGTTTGGATGTTGGAAGCCATTCACGAATATCACAAACTTCAATGCAATCAGCATCACCACAAGCACAAACAGAAAAATTCATAGATCGTAGCTGATCATTAATACCAACACCTTGGTTATCCAACTCTGGTTCAGAGGTTTGCAGTTGCCGCATCCATCTAAGAGATTTGATAGCTTGAGAAACATGATGCACTGCCACTAGCTTAGAGGAGATTGGATCAGTAACGGGTTGAACAATAACATCAGATGTTGAAGATATCTTGTGCACCATTAAGTTTTCATTACCATCAATCCTTGCCAAGGTATTTTCGTCATCTCCCAATTCTGTGTTGGACAACGCTATCAATTTGTTCTGGGCAGATATATTCGTTTCCAAAGTCATCATTACAGATACTTCAGATGCTAAATCATCAAAATCTATTCCATCTTCTGTTAGTTTGTTATCAGCAACAAGAGAAAACCCATGGACAGCTGATTCAGAAAAACCATTAAAAAGGTCCACAGATTCCTCACCAGCATCATGAACTGTAACTTCACACTCTATTGGAAGATATTCAGATGTTAGATCTAATTCTTCATCATAATTCAGAATAAGCCTGGCAAATTGTTCATGGGCGAATGCACGTACAACCTATTTAGGAAAATTTTGGTAATAAGTATCCATGTTTTCCAATAATAACCAATAAAATAAAAAATTAATTAAAGAACTGTTGTTTGACCACATAACAAGCTTAGAAAGCATAGATACCAGATGATCTGGTTCATCCAGGAAATCCAAGCATTTTTTGAAAAATTTTGCACACTTGGCCCTGTTATTAGATGCCTGCACCAATAACATCTACGTAGTTAGTAGATCGTTACATAAGGTGGGGTAATCTACTGATGAAACAGATATATTTTACACACCATTGACAGTGAAAGCCTGTGAGCAATGCGGTAGAGGAGAGTTCCTAGTGAAAATAATGAATCACTTCTCCCTCTATGTACTAGAGAAGGAAAGGAGCTTGCGTTACTATCACAATCACTAGAAGAATGGTTCTTGGGGACAAGAGAAAGATCAAATAGTTGAATTACGTCTTCACCAGCACTTTTATATAGCTGCAAGACACAAATGATGAACACAGTTCACTAAGTAAATTTTCAAAGAGACAAGCAAGAAATTTTTTTATAGAAAGAAAACATAATGATACCCAATAAGCACCAGGATCTTGCTTGCAGTTATCTTGAAGAAACCTCAAAACAGAAAGGCCATTTTGCTGAACAACATGAGGATGAAAAGCAGGTGTACCATCTTCAGCAATGCCTTTTAACAAGAATATGTCATCTGTCTTTAGAAGCTCATAACCCTGGACAACACCATTTTGATGGTAACAGATGGCCAACTCAGGCACACTTGCCATGACATTGTCAAGCCAAGCTTCAAGCCAGGTTAATGGTGTGACCTGTCAATATTGACATAAAAACAATAAAAAATTGAACCAAAACACAAACACAATTAAATTACAGTTACTGCAAACAACCTGTCGTGTAACATCCCACAAGTGCAAGCTCACAGCAGCATACTTTTCATTACTGAAAAGGAGCAAGTCACTACCAAGGAGCATCCGGAAATTGTGAAATTGCCAATATAACACTCTTAAAAATCCATTATTTCCAACTCTTCTATGCTTTTCAGACTCTTGCACAGAGCATCTAGGCTTTTCCCCGACATGTGTGGGTGTAGCTTTCTTGATAGGATCACGGCTCTTGTTTCTGTGACCCTTCTTACTTCCCCAAAAGAACCCATCGTGTTTAACCTGTGAGTACTCTGAATGGTTCTTGAATCCTTCTTTTCGAGAAATATCATCATTTTCTTCCACAAAATTTGATGTCTCCCCTCCAGGAAAGACAGAAAAATCTGATTGCCTCTCCGGTGGTGCTTGATGAGTTGGTGGACAATCACAGGCCTCCATTCTAACAGAATGCATAGCAAAATTCAGAAACAAAGATTGATCTGTACATTTTGATTGATTGCTATGTCTTCTAACCAATTTCTCTCCCTCCTCAACATCAGGCCTGCAGTATGCCAAAACCTCTTACATCAAAATTTTAACAGAATGGAAATCAAAACAACAATAAAGAGATACAAACCCCGCATTCAGAACGAGCGTTTGTCCGACACGGTGAACTGCAATGGATAATCGAGCCTTAGAATATGGTATTTTAAATATTTGCTTTAGTATATCAGCTGGAGCGATCACATCAATCTCATCTCCATATTCCACCAAACCAGACACAGCAAGTGCCTCACATTTCCTACTAAGATTAGAAGCAATAGCACCATCCTCCCATATTATATCTGCCGCAAAATAGCATAAAATCAGACAAAAATCACAGAAGTTTCGAACTCAAGAAAGAAGAAATGCAGAAGAGGAGCCAAAACAGTTTTGAAAAGGAACCAGGACTATTCAAGTGCAAGAATGAAGCAAAGCAGAAAAGGGAGCCATATCGACATTTCAAATTCAAAAAACAACGTGATTGATACAGTTGAAACAATGCAAGAGCCTACTGCACTTGGCTGCCCTTCAGATTTCCATGGAATGTGTTCTACCACTCAAAAATAGCATGGTTTCATTGCTAAATGCTTCCGTATTTTCTTCTTCTTTCTTCCACTTCAAAAACATTAAGTTCAAAATTATAGCTAAAATTTAATATATCATGTCTCGAAAACAGAAAAAATACAATTGAAAACAAAGAAATATATGTACCTCCAGTAGCCTTGGACTGTACAGCCCCAATTGGAAGCACCTTTTCAGGGAAATTAGTGACAAGCGGTGGCATGTTTAAGTCGGTCTCCGTCGGCAGCATCCGATACCTTGGCGCGCTTACTCTGAAACAAACAAACAAAAAGAAATTAAATATGTAAAAATGAAAAAAAAACACACGAGAGAGAAATGGAAAATTAGTAAAATAATTTACGTTTGGCGGGAGGAGGGGACGAGAGCGGAGTTGAAAGCGTTGAAAGATTTATCAGTGGGAACAGGGATTGAGCCGCAGAGAAAACCCAAGGGCTTCGGTTTTACGATTTCCATTTTGCCCACGCATTGTAGCTCCCTCGAACTCTCTTTCGACGGCGCCGCTGCTGCCGCTCCTCCTGATTTCTCCATCGGAACTGGATTGTTTTGAATTTTCTCAACGATTTTCCAACTTCTGGAGTTTTCTTTTTCCTTTTTTTTTTTTTTTTCTCCCCCGGCTTTCCCTTTATTAACTAACGTTGTCTCTCTTCTTTTCCTTCTTATAATCCGAACTTATTCCATAAAAAACGTTGCCGTATAAATTTAATTAGATAGGGAATAATAAATAAGTGATTTATTGGCCAATGAAAATAAATATAAATATTTAATTTTTTTGAAGAAATTAATTTAAGTAAAAAAAATGCATAAAAATCTTTATAAATAATTAAATTATGAAAAATAAATATGTTCATTAATAATTAAGTACTTTAAGTTTCTACAAAATAAATATAAATAATAGATAATTTAAGTTTAATAAATTAATTTAAATAAAAAAAGAATACAAAAATGTGTCATATAAATTTTAAAAACATATTTGAATCAATTTTCCAAATTTTTCATTTTTTTTACCAGTTAATTTAATTTAAATTATTAAAAAAGAAAATTCATAAGCTATTGTACATTGATTTTAATCTCTTTGATATTTCATTAATTAACAATTTAAACTAAATATTTTAGAAAATATTTATACGTATTAACTTCATTTGAGGAAAAAAAAATATCTTTCGATATTTTATTAATCAATCAATTTAACAAAATCATAGAAAAAAGGAAAAGTAAATATTTTATTATATTATATTAATTTTTCCAGAATTATTGATGCAATTAATTTAATAAAGTGGTTTATAAATGAAAATTATAAAATAAATATTATTATATGAATTTAAAATTTTTCCATTAATTTATTGTTTTATCAGCAAATTTTAATTTTGTCATTTAATCTATACATAATTCTGTGGTAATGTAGAGTATTAAGATACGTTCCATGGATTTTTATTTTTTATTTTTTTGAAAAGCATGAAATTGTTGTTGAAAATATCGTAGCAACAAATAATAAAGGAAATAAAATAATACAAAATTTAATGTGATTTAGCTTTTTCGACCTAAGGATGGCAAACGAGAGAGTTGAGGGCAAATATTGCGAAATCTTTCTCCTCTTCACCATTGGAGTACTCTGCAGCGCCTCTCACCCTACTTCGTTATAGATGTTGAAATTTGGATACTGCACCCCTCGTCAGAAAAGCTAAAGATGATATCATCTTTTTTTTTCTTTTTTTTCTTTTCTTTTATTTATTCCTTTATTTTTTTTCCAAATTTTATATTTTCTTTCCTGTTTTATAAATAATACAAAAATAAAAAATTGATATTGTAATTTGAATTAATTTTTAAATAATTAATTTATAAACATAAAAAATATTTGTTTAAAAGTAATTTTATAAAAATTATTTTTAATTTTTTTCTTTCCTTTTTTTCCTTTCTCATTATCTTCTTGATAAATAAACTAAAACATAATTAAAATTTTATATTATAATTTAAAGTAATTTTATAAATATTAAATAATTTATAAAATATCTATTTAATTTAATTTTTTTTATTTTTATCACTTCTTGTATTATTTTTTCTCCCCGTAAATAAATACAAAAAATAAAATTATAATACTATAACTTCAATTAATTTTATAAAAGTTGAATAATTCATAAGAATATTTATTTCCATTAATTTTATAAAAATATTTCAAGTTTTTTATATTTTTTCTCTTTTTTATTTTCCTTTTTGTTTTGTTCATAAATAAATCCAAAGAAGAATATATAATAATTTATAATATAAATTAAAGTTAAAAATAAATATTTTATGATAATATAAAATATTTATTTAAATTAATTTAGGGAAATTTTCCTAACACTCACGATTAAAAAAGAGAGATTGGCCTCCCCACAGCCAGTTTGATAAAAATAAACTAGATTTTTAATTAAATGAATATAAATATTTATTTATATTTTTATGATTAACTTCATTTTTAAAATTTTAATTTTAAATTATAATACAAATATTTTTTTTTTATTTATAAATATAAAAAAGGGAAAAAAGAGGAAAAAGAAAAAAAACTGAAAATATTTTTATAAAATTAATAAAAATAGTTATTTTATACTTTGAATGAATTATTAATTTTTACAAACATAATTTAAATTATAATATAATTATTATTTATATTTTTTATTTACTAAAACAGGAAAAACAAGAAAAATATAATAAAGAAGAAATAAAAACTTAGAAAATTAATGTAAATAAATATTTTACATTTTATAGTTATTTATAATGTTAATTTAAATTATAATATATTATTTATGTTTTACTTAATTTATAAAGATGATAAAATGGAAAAAAAAAAAAAACAAAGGAAGGAAGCAAAAAAATAAAAATAGTGTTATAAAATTAATTTTAAGTAAATATTTGATATATTTATAAATTAATTATATTTTCGCGATCATTGAAACAATAACATAAATTGTTTAAAGAAGATAAAAAGTTGAAAAAAATAAAAGAATACGAAAAAGAGACCAAAAAAAGGGAAAAAGGAAAAAAAAAAGAGGACATCAGCATCAACTTTCATGTATTGCCTATGTCATTTAATACCTATTCTAATAGTTTTTTCAATAAAAAAATTTGATTAATATGGAATATTAAGATTTAAGACCTTATTGATACATTTTAAAATTTGAAGACGAACATATATATACAGATTTCCTATATTTTTGACGCCTTATTGTTTTTGATTTGTCGCCAAATTTGACTACTTCCATATTCACTATTTATATATAGGCGTAAAATATGTTTTTGATAAAAAATATTAAATCATATGATTTTTTTATAGTAAACATAATACGATTTTGATTAAATAAATTTGACAAAATTTCAAAACATAATGTAAATAATATTTTAAAAAATAATGAAAATATTTAAAAAGATAAAATAAATAGTATTATTAAACACATTAACATAATGTTCATAAAGAAAAACTAATCGCTGCTAACTTTTTTAGCTACATGGATAGAATCCGGAGATTCAATTGGTAACTTGACAAATTAGCCATCCAAGTAATACCCATTGTCTTGGGTTACTCATTATGAATAGTTGGGTTAGTAGAGAGAGTCCCAGTCCTCTTTGCCTTCGTCCTCAAATATTCCTTCCCAAAATTTTTAAACAAAGTGAGACACTTCTTATTTTCTCTATAATATATTTATTTGATGGGTCATAAATATATAATGAATTAAAAAATTTTCAAAATTTTTACAAGTGAAGACTAGTAATTTCTAACACAAAATTAAGTTATAGACAAATATTAAAAAACTAAATAAATATAAATTTTCTTTTGACATGTGAATTTAATTATTTTAATATATAAATACATATAAATGTATTAAGGGGATTTTCAAATTTTTTGGGGGCTAATTTAATTATTTTAATAAATAAATACATGTATATATATGTGTCCCGCCCATATGTGTTAAGGGCATTTTCAAAATATTTGGGGGGCCTAGGAGCCACTCTTGTTTAATGCAATCACTTTTAATATGTGTGCCACCTTTTTAGATTAATTCTTGAATTTTATTATTTATAATAATCATGCATTTGATAATGTTACTATTATTCGAATCCATTTGATAGTTCGACAAATCTCATATTAGTCTATTAATTTTAGGAAATTAGACAAAATCCTAATTGTCGTAGGGGTTTAGACAATTCTCGGCATTTATTTCTTGGCATTTTTTTTTTGTAACAAATATAGAAAATACAACTAATAATAAAAAAAATAAAAATGTGTATGAGTATATAAGGAGAGAATAAATATATTGAAATAAATAAAAGTGTCATAATAATAAGTATAAAAAGATAATAACCTTTTTGCAATGATACCAAAGAGTAATGCAAAATAAAAAGTGAAATTTATATGCAATATTCTAAACATGCATAAATGAATCAATGAAATTTGTATGTAATATTCTAAACCTATGAATTTGTAATAGGTCCAATAGACATAGCGTTACACATAATTAACAAGGACCATTATTATATTTGAAATTATTGTAGAAAGTAACAATTTAAATTAGTTTCTTATTCAACATATGGAAAGAAAATTAAAATATAAATCAATTAAAAATATCAAAGTAAATCAATATAAATAAAATATTTTTATAATAAAATTAAAAAATTAAATATAGAGGGTTATTTAACACTGTACATATGTCAGAAAAAGAATATTTATATAGGATTTATTTTATTCATCAAAAGTTTTAGCTTTTATATATTTAAATAAAACTATAATTAATTAAAGTTATTTAATTAGATTAGTTAAA
>JBBYHK010000007.1:9202408-9237414 GCA_038382065.1 Adansonia grandidieri | reverse complement strand
ATTGATCATAGACAAAATTTTAGAAATGAAATGGTGCAAAAGATCTTGATTGGAAGTTAAAAACTCATAAAATTTTATGAGAAATGCCTTAGTGTGGGAAAATTAACATATATGAAAAAAATTCAAAACCAATGAAATAAATTAAACTTTTCAAAACTTTTTTAATTGGAGTTAAATGACAATATTAGATGAATTTTAAAAATTTTAAACAAAAGAAAATTTTCCCGAAAACATTTATAGAATAGAGAACTCGATTTTTCAGAAACGGGGAAAGTTTAAGAAAAAAAATCAAAACTCATGAAAATGAATAAAATTTTGAAAACTAAGTTAAGGTGAATCAAATAATAATATTTGATGAATTTTAAAAATCATAAACCAAGAAAAATCACCCCAAAAACATTTGCGGAGTAGAAAACTTCATATTTCGGAAACAAGAAAATTTCAAGGAAAAAATTCAAAACTCATGAAAATAAATCAATTTTCCAAAACTAATTTAATGTGAATCAAACAATAATATTGGATAAATTTTGATGTTTGAAACTCGAGAGGATTCTACCGAAAATTTTACGAGTAGAGAAAAAAATTGTATTTCATATCGGGAAAAATTACAGAATTTCATTAAGACTGAAATAAAACAAATTCAAGATCACATATTATTCAAAACATTAATTTCTAAAGTGAAGAAAATGAACTTGTAAAATTTTAAAAATAGACTAATAAGAACCAAAAGTAAAATGTACTAGCATGATACTCATAAGACTACAAAATTCAAAATTAATTTATAAAATTTATAGTTTAACACTTCATAATAGAAAATGCCAATACATATTTTTCTTTGAATATTTATGATTTATCGGGTAAGAATTGGCAATAAAACACAACAATGTAGGTAAAAATATCTGACCACCAATTTTTTGAGTTTTTTAGAAAAATCTCAAATTTTTTCTAAAAATAAAAAAATTGACCATGAGATCACTCGCAGAGGTAATTTCCAAAATTTGTCAAGAACTTGTTCAAAAACAAAAAATTTTTAATTACGGATTCGTCCCTTTTACCCGAGAAAATAGATTTTTCCATGATGTGTATATACAGTTATTTTGGTGACAAAATTTCAAAATTGTGAAACCCCTCTGATGAAAGTTGACCTCCATTAGAGTGGCCACAAATGTCCGTTCTTGGATATTTGGGACTTTTGGGGACAAACAGTTCGGACGAATTTAGGTGTCTACAGAATGACATTATTACCTATAAATTAAATAAATGATATTTTATTTACATTATTATTAAATATTTATATAAATTATAATAATTTTTGGGAGAATTCCAAAAAAGCCAATGGACCGAAAATAAAAAAAGGTGAAATGCAAAAAATTATTAAATAAAAGAAATTATCATTTATCAAAAATACTAATAAGGAAACAGAGGTTACTATTATACCTTTAATGAAAACCCCTTTTTGATCCCCTAAATTTCCCTTCCTGAACAGAGTTACTTTTCTAATTTGGTAAGAACCTGCTCCTCTGAGAATTTCCTTCCCTTACTGAGTTTCAACCCCAGCTTGAAGAATGGATTGTTGCTAATTTCTCATAATTTTTTATCACCGACTCTGTTCCAAGCCTATTGTTGAAATCCATACCATATTTGTGACTTGATATATGTAACATATATTTCCTTCATTATTTTCCTTATTTGTTGGTCAATCTCAATTTTCTTTGTTGGTGTGGATTTTGGTATTTCTTATTCCATAATTCTGGAGAAAGCCATATTCCAAGGAAGCTAAGGTATGATATTGGTACTTCTTAATGTTAAATTGAATTATTAGGAAAAAATTTTCATTCTCTTGTTAGGCATAATCTATTTAGGGTTAGTTTTAAAAAAGAATTTATAATTGTAGGAGTTAGATAAATGTTCTATAAGATTATATTGATAAAAATGTCAAAATATATGTTTATGTGTATTGTTTTAATAAAAAATTTGGAAACAAAAGATATAACCAAAGGTGATACATATGTTTATGCATATTGGGCTTAACATTTTGTAAAAGAAAATTATAAATGTTCATTCTGTGTTTAAGGCCATGCTGTTATGGTCGATAATGAGAAATCTATAAATAGTATGAATTATTTTTGGAATATATTTGTAGTAATGAAAGTTTGAAATAGTGTTGCATAATAGGGATGTCAAAACCAAAATCGAAAGATGTAACATTAAAGTAGAGTAGGTTGTGTAGGGATAAGACAAAATATGAATCATGAATGATAAATACTAAATTAGAATACATTATAGATATATTCGGATACATCTATTATTTACATAACTCTTAGATGCGAAGAACTCATGAGAACTAATGTTTTAGAGTAATTTAGAATGTTATAAGTGAGTGATAGTATAACGCCATATAGCGTTAGCATTAAATGTTTGAGTTTAATGATTCTTAGTTTGCATCAGCTGCAATGATCATGCATTGCAATTAAGTCATCAGAAGGCAGGGCTGTTCTATGTATAAAACTTTAGTTGTCAGATGCAATTCCCATAGAAGTCTTGCCTTTAATTGTTGTAACCGAAATAGCAGTGGTTGCATATTTGTTAGGAGCTGCTACAATTGTTAGAACTTGGCAAGCAAAATTAATCAACATAGAAATATTTAAGGAATAAGTTTTTAGGACAAAATGTACTATCAATTAGTACTGAATTGGTATTGTGATTTTGACAATAACCATGTATAGATGGCAAAATGTTTTAATTTTGAAAGGGTGTTGTCAATATTTGCCATATGGTCATTTGATACGGTTTTATATGACATCTGATAAACTTTCACTGTTTTTGTGAAAATGTTTTGTTTAAGTTTTAGGTTGTGGATTGTGATATAATTGTAATTAAGATTGCATTCTTACAATTTAAAGTGTTTGCGTAGTAAGTTAAAATGTATAGTCATGTCGACGGTTCTGTCAATCGTACCTTATTTATATGTATATTAAGTTCTTGTGAAATGTACATTTAATTAGAGTGAAAGGTACATTCTATGTTACAAGTCATACATTAAGTTATACTGACATGTATATTCTATTTTGTGGAACGTACATCCCAATTTTGTCATACGTAACATATATTATGTTTAAATGAGTAAAGAACTTACATGCGACATTGTTCTGTACAAGAGTTTAGAAGTATTTAGGGAGTATTTAATTGATATGTACATTTAATTCTAGTCATTTGTACATTAAGTTGTATAGTCATATACACATTCCTAAGGCTTGTATGTGTATTGGTTGGCAAATGTTTATATCCTCTAATCTATCAGTGATTAGAATGTGAGTAAATTGGAAGAAAGTTAAGTGTATTTATTCTTTGTTTGTCGAATTTAAGGTTGGTCAGTTATGTGCATATCTTGGATTAATTGCATTTTGAAAGTTATAGTGAGTTTAGGGATATAGGTAAAATGAATTTACCAATTACTATTTTTTATATATTAATATATATATACATATGTCTACATGTGTCTAGATTTATAGTAGTATTATATTTACAGGTTTAACAAAAAACCAAGGTACACATGGATCGAAGTAATCGTAGGAGTGCAAAAAAGAAAATGAAAGTTACATAGGTGAAGTTGTTTTTTTCTTATAGCATATGGTTTAGTGGAATATTAATTGCCAAATGTAGCTAACATAAGACCGTACAAAATTACAACCTGGTGGTAAAGTAAACATACATTGTAGTCCGAATAGGTTGGTTAGGTTAATTAGAGAGGTTGTTATTGGTGACAATAAAAAGGAGAACACAGTTTAAGAAATAAGTTTTGAGGGGTTTTTGAGTTTGAAAGTACCTTTATGCATCACCAATTGTGTTTATGGTTGAATTAACATTTTGACACATTCAATAATGCTTTAAGATGGTCAACCATGTCATTGCAATTAGGGATGCTGATGTTGGTCTAGTGTTTGGCGTTCCTTGTAGTGGGGTAGAGGTTACAGAAGAATCTATACATGAAAGCGATGAGATTAAGGCATGGTGCAGTAGAGTGTTGCCTTCTAATTCATTGTAGAAGGTTGAGGATCCATTATGCAGTGTAACAAATTTGGATGATTGGAGGAGGTTGTTTGCTTTGTATTAATAGAAGTTTTCCTCAAACCAGGTAGTAGGATGGATGTTAATATGAAGTTGGTGAAAACCATCTTTGATCCATTGCAAATAAGGAGTAAAATTAGGGCGGGTTTACATTGAAGCACTTGGTTGATGCTGTTAGAAAGTACATAGGAAGAAAACACAAAACATATATCATCGGCTGCGTACTATTTCTCCAAGGATCACAAATTATAAATGACTGTTGTTAATATATCACATTATCCTAATAAGCTTCAATTGAAGATATAATATAGAATAATTTTTGTAGATGTTTTATTTGGATAAGGTTGTCATACTCGAACAATACGTACCCCATGCAATGCCTTGGATAAGTGGATATAATGATAATTCTATCACAAGATGCCTACAGCTAGAAAAATAGTATGGTGGATAAGGTTTTGGTTAGGTAAGTTTAGTCATATTGCCAAAACTTTTTTTGTTTTTGGTCATCACTTAAATAGTTATGCATTATAACGGCAAACTGAATGTTCACAGTTGTTACAATTATTGTCATCATAATTGTTGTGTAATTACATTTGTAAGTTGTAAGTAACATTAAACCTCTGATGTATAATTGTGACGAGGGAAGTGAATCCCTACAGCTGGATCCGGAGGTAATGGTATGTATAATCTTTCAGTATCTTATGTCGCCCATAACAATTAACATCGGCAAGAATGAAGGCTATGATTATATAGTTTTGTGTAATATGTTGGTAATTCAATCTTGGTCAACTAATGCATGGTATAAATAATCTTATATCGTAGGTAATTTTACAATGAATTAAGTCGCAAACTAATAAGATCATAAAACGAAACCAAGAGATTGTGAGATTGAATGAAGATAATGTTCTAAATATAATGGCATTGGCAAATATGTCCTCATCACATGCAAATTATGGAATTTCTACAACTACAAATAAAATGCAGCAACAGATGCAGAGGAAGATAATAACCATCAACAAAGAGATGGAAGATTCTTCATCATGTCAGTTTACACCATTGGACATTGGTTGTAGTTTAGCATGAAATATCCCTCCTCCTCCGTCGAATGTTAGAGTATTAGAGGGATATAATTTTCAAGGATGAAGTGCTAGATATGGTGAAGGAAGAAACATCCTATGATGTAAAAGTTAACGCGATTAGGACTTCTCCACGTATTCCCAAGGTGGTTAGGGCTACTGCTAACCTTTGATCACTCTATTTTAAATCTAAATTAGTAGCAATTTTGGGAAAAACAATAAAAATGAAAAAATCACAACTCTAATACGATCTCAATTCTCTATCCTACTCCTTCAAAATTTTCAATACATATGTATGGTTGTTTGCACCAATTCCTAAAAAGAATCTTGTTCCTCATGAAATCCGTCATCTGAGTAATAAACAACTCGTCAATCATCATTTTGTTATAAGAGACTTGTTATGCAATAATTTGTAGTAACACGTAGAAGGCCAATGGATGCTTGGTTGATGAACCTGTAAGACAAAGAAGGTCAGAGGACATTAGAGTGGATACTCTGAAGCAAGCTCTAATGCTTAAGTCAATAAGATTGAAGAGGAAAGGAGATAAGAGTATCTAAGTTGTGTATGACTTACCTTCAAGTAGACCATTGCACATTTTTTATAGTAGTTGCTAAGCATTATTCATTATCTATGACTCTATGAAGATAAAGTTTACTAGTGGATAAATCTCCTTAGATAAAGATTGAATATATCCCGAAGCATTATCATAAAAGTTTATTATCTCTTATCTAATGGGTAAAACAATTGCCCCCTAAGGTGTGGATGGTTATAAAGTGATCGTTCATAGCCCATAAAGATCCAAGTCAAAATTCAAAACTGCTTATCAAGTTAACCCATGGATCGACTAGCAATTGAACTGTTATAATTTTAAATAAGGAGTATCGTGGTGACCTATGCATAGGTGATTGAAATATAATGTAGAAAATTATCAACCCTGACCAATGGACTCTAGTTGCCTATCCTTGTCGATCAGAAAAGCATGAGTGCTATTTTAAATTTTTTTAAGTACAATTGTAATTAATGTGACAGTTACATGATTCCACTCAATGATTTACACGTGGCATGGCTTGTGAACCAACGTGATAGTTAGGCCTGCACCAATTCAATCCTTATAAAATATGTTTCGTTGTGGCTGTGTAGCCACATTAAAATTTTTAAGTTTTCTTTGTCATCTCTCTGTCCATTTTGGTAGCAAATAACGGTATTTCATAGTTCTCTTTTACCAATTTTCATTTTCGAAAAGTTTCCTTTTTGCATTCGTCAAAATACTAGTTAGGTAAGACATCTTCTTCATTTTTTTTCTAAATTTAGGGTACATCTTTCTGATATATCATTTTGAATTGGAGGTGAATGGTATTTTGGCAACCACATTACTTTTTGAAATTTGTTGCGAAGAAAAGGTAACTCGAGGTCAGTGGTAAAGAAGTTGTTAGGCAACTATTTGTTATGGAGAATGTTGTTGTAGATAAGTCGAGTGATCGACCATTCATAGAAATGCCAGAGGACAGTTCTTCACCGATGGAACCAGTTCGAGAAAAAGGTGAAGACATGCTAACAAAAAAAAGGCAAGCCTCTATTTCTACTACTGAAGAACAAAAAGAGGAAGGCAATCAGATGCCTCTCCCAATTACAATTATTGATAAAAGTTAGGCAGATGCATTTAGTAGTGTTGTTATTATGGCGACCGTGAAGGTGGTGTTGATAGATCGAGGGTTTACCTTTGGATAATATAAAATGTCCAACCCCTTATTTGGATGACTGTAACCAGAGTCAAGTAAAACATAGTAACCTTCTATCTACATATTTTTAAGAAGGCTTCATCTTCTTTTGGAACCTTTTTTTTGCCAAGTGCTAAGCCGATACGGGATATTGCCAAATTAATTAAAATCAAATGCCTGGGGATGCTGGTAACATACTTTATTGTTTGCAAGAAATAAAGGTAGACTCTTTCTATAGAGGTGACCAGGCATTTATTTCCACTGAAGAAACAAGATGAATGCTGGTATTATCTCTAGTGAGCCATGAAAAAAAATGTTAACAGATATCATTCAAATGCTTATGTCACCAAGGTCAATTCTTTATTATCAATAAACGGCCAAGTATCGAGTAGGACTTTCATGTGGAATAGGATCACTGCTCTCCTATGAGCAATATGAAGGCAACCTTTAATAAATCCGAGGAACAAAAATAATTCTTTATGAGTCATTAATTTAAATTGAAAGATTATGTGACTCTATAGAAAATTCAACAATATTGCCTTGTTGTCGACATTGTCCATCTTTCGAAAAATCTTGCTTGCCCTACCAAGAAGAGAAACCGGGGGCACATCATTACACATCGTAAGATTTAAAATTTTAGCATTTGGTTTTAATATCATAATAAAGTATATTGTCTAAACTGACTTGTGTTTATAGATTCCCCGTCAAAAAGCAGCTTACCAATGAATATGGTTGACCTCAATAATGAATCTCAGTCGACTGTTGACTTGAGTATAGACCCCTCTAGGACTAAGGTGGAAGAAAGTGAGCAAGGTAGCCTTGGGACGTTAGAGGAGATGCCAATTATTAGGACCTCAGAGGGTACACGCTAGTGACACTTTGATTTCCATAACTTAGTTTTTCCTAACCTGAATTATAATCATTTTGTTTGCAAGAATGGATGCTGCCACTAGAGCTGCCTTAGTAGAACGTAAGACAAAGAAAGCTGCCAGCCAGAAGAGAAAGAGTAAAGGAAAGAGAAAGGTCAGAGATAGCTAAGGTGACCTTTCTGTTTAAAAAAGAGTTTCATTTGAGTCAATCACTACTTTAGCTCTTTTAGTTGAACTCATAACTCCTGCCAGCACTTCTCCTATGGAGGCCACGCTGGTTGCTATAAGTGAGGCAGACTGTGAAGCCCCAGTAGCTTCAACTAGTCCACCGTCTCCTCATAGAGCACCTTTCAAGCCGTATTTGCCCTCAAATGGGTTAAATAGGCCAGGCTCCCCAAAAATTGACCTGCATCCCTAAAGAAATAATCCTACTTTAAGTACCAGTATTTTAAGCGATGAGAGATTTCCTGCAAATAGGCAACAAGTCACCTACAAGCTGGACATGGAGATCCTAATGATAAAGAATCGTACCATAAACCTTGAGTCCATAGTTGGCTACATAGTGGAGGTAGCTTTCAGTTCTTTTTCCTTTTTTTTTTGTTTTAATAGTAAGGCTTTTGTTCTTAGTCTCTGCATACACAAATTATCCTCCTTTGCCAAATGCAACAAATTACAATAAATCATGAGAATACCTAAAAAGAGGCCATGGCTAGCAAGTTGAGGACACGAGAATTGCAAACACAAGTTGACAGTCTAACTTTTAAAAGCAAGCATCTGATGACCAGGCTTCAAAGGCGCAAGAGGAGGCATCGAAGTTACAAGCTGATAATCAAAGTTTGAAGGATGAGCTAGAGTTGGCGAAAGCAAATATCAAAAAATTGTCTAAGGAATTGGAGGAGTCAAAGAAGCCTTTGCCACTCATAACTCAGAGTTAATGATGATGACCGCTAAAATTTTTGAATTAGAGTTATTGGTGGCAAGCACAGAGTCTCAATTATGGAAAGAACTCGACTATCAAAGGGATTCACTTTTGGGTTAAATGTTAGCCTATGGCAACGAGTATAGGCAAAGTGTTTTATATGGCATGCAACTCTTTAAAGGACCTTTAGACTTAAAGAATATCAGGTTCCCCCAACTTGTCACCCCTCTTGAGGGTTTTAATGTTTTGTAGCCATCCCAAGAGGACGTAAAGCAGATGGGCACTCTTAAGATAGTGCTTTCATTACTCTTGCTCTTGTCAAGGAGACTATCGAATATAAAAATGGCATAAAAGAGGAAGAGGTGAGGAAGCAGGTTGACCAAACAATAAGGGATAAAGCCTCTCATTGATTGCATTTTTTATCCGATGTAATTTTTACAAAATGAATGAAATTAATCTTTATTTATCGGAGCATTGTTTTGTTGTGCATAATAGTTGTTCAATATTTTGAACATAGGTAAGTGCTTTTTATTTACTTTGCATTGGCCTTGGCGGCTAGCTCTTTTTTATTCGTATTGGCCGGATAACTTTATAGTGGGTGGTTGTCTTTAGCAGTCTTTGTAAACGTGAACCGTAATATGTCGCTTTTAAAAATTAAAGGACATTTGCCAGCCCAATCATTGAAAAATTTTCATAATTTATAATTATTTTAACCCAAGAGGGTTTAGAGTTTACAGATAATACTTTGAGATGAACAGCATTCCAAGTGTTGGGTAAATGTTTTCTCGTCATGTTCATCAACTCATATGTACCAAATCCTACAACTTTGGTGACTTGATAAGGTTCTTCCTAATTTAGGGATAGTTTTTCTTTTCTCTTGCTGGTCTACTTACTTTATAGTTTCGTAGGACTAAGTCACCAACTTGGAATTGCCTGCATTTCGCTCTTTTGTTATAATACCTAGGCATTTAGTCTGCCTAGCTACCATTCACATCATGGCATCTTGTTCATTTTCTTCTAGTAAGTCCAGGTTCATTCTTAAATGTAGGTTATTAAGTCCATGATTGACATTAGCAGTCTGAATGCTTTTGACTCTAATTTTTATCGGGATAACTATTTTGGTGCCATAAACCAAACTAAAGGGTATGACACTAGTTGCTTGACATTCTATCATCCAGATTGCCAGTAATACTCTGGGTGTTTCTTTTGCCTAGGCTCTCTTAGCATCAACCTAATTTTTTTTCAATGGTTGGAGTATATTTTTGTTCATTGACTCGACTTGTCTATTAGACTGAGGATGAGTAACTGAAGTGTGGACTAGGCTTATATGGAATTTTTTGCAAAAACTCTATAATTTATCCACCTATAACTATTTCTTGTTATCCACTACAATGACGTTTGGTACTCCAAATCAGCAGACGATGAATACCTAGATGAAACTTTCCATGGACTTGGGAGTTATCGAAGCTATGGGATCTACTTTTACCTATTTTATAAAATAATGACAGGCCACTATCAAGAACTTCTATTGTGATGTCATTTGTAGGAAAGGGCTAATATGTCAACTCCCCATACACAAAAGGCCATAGGTAAAAATATGTTTCAAAGCTTCTGCTAGCCACTTGATTATCCTGACAAACCGTTGGTACTTGTCACATTTTTTTACCAGGTTAGTGGCGTCTTTCCTCATGGTTGGCCAAAAGAATCCTTGTTTGAGTGCTTATTGTGCTAGGGCTCTGCCCCCAAGTGGTTGCCATAGCATTTTTCATGAATTTCTCTAAGTAAACAATCTGCCTTTTTTAGGTCAAGCACCTAAGTAAAGAATAAGTAAAAGATTTTTTTTTATATAAACACCATTGATAATAGTGTACTTGATAGCTTTTTTTTCTAGCCATGTTTTTGGAATGGATCATCTGGCACTTGTTGGTTTGAAGTAATGCTATATTGGTGTCATCCAATTACCAGTCACATCAGTGAGTAATTTATGGATGTACCGATCATACCTAGTGTTTGGATGGATTCAAGTAAGATCTTGCCCTTGTTTATGACTTTTAGGCTACTCACCATTTTAAACATTGAATCAACGATGGCATTCTGCTTGCGTAGGATGCATTCAAAAATGATCTTATCAAAAGCAAGGGCAAGCTTAAAGATTTTGCCATGATATTTGACCAATGTTTGATCATTCACTAAGTATTCTCTATTAATTTGACTTGCTACCAGCTGGGAATCCGTATAAGCTTTTGGGTGGTAGCTCTAAATTGCTTTTATTCGTGCTATGAGTGCTTTATATTCGATGGCATTATTTAAAGCTAAGAATTCAAAGAACAGGGCAAAATGCCACTCTTACCTATCGAGATCAATTAAGAGAACACTAGTGCCCAATTTTCTTTTTCTGATGATCTGTTGGCAAATAGATTCCAACATTTCTTTTTAAGAACGCTAAGGTTTCCTTTTACCATAGATTATGTGGTGACTTATTCTGATTAGAATGGCACTAAAAACGAGCATTCAATAACTAAATCAGCTAAAGCTTATGGTTTGATTGCTTTCTTAGGAGAGTACGTTAATCCAAATTCACTTTCTCGTCCATCTGATTATCCTTTTTGTTGAGTTGACCCTTTGTAAAACATCTTTCAAGGGTTGGTCCATTAACACTATGATAAGGTGTGGTTGAAAGTATTAGTGTGTTTTCTTACTGCTACTACAAGTGCATAAACTAACTTTTCTATCTTTATATAGTTTATTTCCCATACTTGTAGTGCTCTACTTATGTAACAGATAGGTCGCTACATCTCATTGACCTTTTCAATAAAACAACAATAACTGTTTCGTCTGAAGTAACTAGATAGACAATGATAGGATCACTGGGAGACAGACCAATAAGGGCTGCGAGCAGAGGTAATGCTTTAATTATTCAAATGCCTACTGATATTCTTTTGCCCACTTATATCAATTGGCTACCATAACTAACTTAAAGAAAGGCAGACATTTGTCAGCCAGTTTTGAAATAGAGCAATTAAGTGCTACAATTTTTCTGTCAACTTCTGTACTTCTTTAGTTGACTTTGGTGAGGGCATACCCAAGATCACCTTAACCTTTTTTGGGTTTGCTTTGATTCCTCTGGAGGAGACCATAAAACCAAGAAACTTCTTTGCTGCTACTTCAAACGTGCATTTAGAGGGATTTAGTTTCATGTTATATTTTTATAAGATCCCAAAGGTTTCTTTAAGATTAAGGATGTGCTGTTTGATCGATACATTTTTTATTACCATGCCATCACGTAGACCTCCATGGATCGCCCAATCTAATTTTTGAAGATCAAATTCATAAGCCATTGATAAGTGGCTCTAGCATTTTTAAGCCCAAAGGACATAACTTTCTAGCAGAAAATCCTTTCTTCCATGATGAAAAATGTTTTAGTTTCATTTTATGGATTCATTCGAATCTAATTATATCAAAAAAAAAGTATCCATAATTGAACTAAACCGATGCCCTGGTGAGGCATCGACCAGGTGGTCTTTTTTTGGCAGCAGAAAACTATCTTTAGGATAAGCTTTATTAAGGTCAGTGAAGCCAACACACATTCTCCGTTTGTCATTTGGTTTTCTTGCCATTACCACATTGGCAAGCCATTTTGGGTGCATTACTTCCCTTATGTATCCTATGGATAGGAGCTTATCAGTCTTTTCCCTAATCACCTGAATTCTATTACGCGTAAATTTTTTATTCTTCTGTTTCATAGGTTTATCATATTGGTCGATATTTAGTGTGTGCATTATAACATCAATGTCAATATCGGGCATGTCAGCCGTCGACCAAGCAAAGACGTCCACGTGTCTTCGTAAGAAGTTGTGAGGCTGCTTTTGGCCTTTGGTTCTAAGAAACCTCTAATGGTCGTGAATAACTCAGGTCTGACAGGTACAAAGATATTTTCATAGTTTCTTCAGTTGGCATTAGTTTTGGATGATGAAAATCATCTTTGATATCCAAAATTTCGAGAGTCTAGGTAGTCAAACTAGTTGGCATTATGGTACTGACTGACAATCTATTCCCTACTAAGGCTTTATTGTCTTTGTCAACAGTGTTGCGACCTTTCTTGGTCATCTCTATAGACATCAGACGGTAACGTTGGGCTATTGTATAGTTGAACTTCATGTAGCTTACCCTTGTTGGTGTCAAAAATTTTACTCTTAGGTAATACACTGTGGTAATTAGCTTTGTTTTTTTCATAACTAGTTGCCTGAGAATGACACTATAAGCTGAAGGTCGGTCGACCACCAAAAAATCCACCATCACCGTTATGGTGTTCTTACCATCACCAAAGGTGACTGGTAGGGTGATAGAACCCTTCACCAATATTGGTTGGTTGGCAAATCCAT
Source organism: Adansonia grandidieri (assembly GCA_038382065.1). Lineage (NCBI taxonomy): Eukaryota > Viridiplantae > Streptophyta > Magnoliopsida > Malvales > Malvaceae > Adansonia > Adansonia grandidieri. The sequence goes on along the minus strand of JBBYHK010000007.1, from coordinate 9,224,381 downwards.
ATATTGGTAATAATAGCTGTAAGTCGCCACTATTATATCCTATTTTCTAGAAGGTGCTCCATTAGAGGATCTCTATGGTACTACTGTTTTCAACCGGTATCATATCAACATGATAGTTTCCTATGACAGCAGACATAACTATTAGGTCATTCATTGTTAAAGACTAATTCATTGTCATCATCATTAAAGGTGACCTTTCAATTATCTTGTCGAACCATTTTAAAGAATGTATCGATTGCCATAACGAACCATAAGTGTAACTTTCTCTTGGACCTACTACTCGCCCAACATTCATTGCCTCCAATGATTACATTGATCATTCCTATAACTTGGCATTTCCCTGCAGCTTTTTTTTTACATCAGCCTGGCTACTAAGATGGGTCATCATGCTCTTTCTTAATGAATTGCTTAATTTCTCCCTTCTGAATCAAGGCTTCAATAGCATGTTTTAAACGATACACTCCCCTGTCACGTGGCCAATATCATTATGGAACTTACAGTGCTTCCTTGGGTTTCTATGACTCATATCTGCGTTCATGGGTGGTATTTGTTCTACTAAATTATCTCTGATGATAGCATGCATAATGTGAGTTCTACTGGTGTTAAGAGTTATATAAGAGTCATATCTATTATATGGCGATGCCCAATCTCTTTTTCTACCTATTTGTGCTTAGCTTGTCGTGGATCCAGGTTTGCTTTCTTGGCTGATGTTTGTTACCTCTCTGGAGGAATCGATCTACCTTTTTTATAGTTCACCTAAAACGATCTCCTCATTGTTCTTGGTCAGGCCTTTCAAACTTGCGATTCATAATTTTGATATCCTCAACATACTTTTGCACTTTCTCATAGAATTGATATAACTTTATTGGTTAGGTTTGATAAGGTGTACTTTAAGTGCCTATGGCGCACCTTGAAGATAACTGCCTGGAGGGCACATTCATCATTCAAGTCTTTAACTTTTAGCCTGGCTGCGTTAAAACGCTTGACATATTTATGGAGTGTCTCATATGGATTCTATTTGACAGCCATTAGAATGGCTATTTTTTTAGCTGCCATTCAACAGCTACTAAAATGAGCCAGGAACTATTTGCTTAATTGATCAAAATTTACAATGGATCTTGGCTTCAAGGAGGACACCAGGTACAGGCTGATTTGTAAAGTGTCGTGGGAAATATTCGGATTTGAACAACTTCAAGGACATCTCAAATGTTGTGAAATGCTAAAAAATGATTCAAATGATTCACGAGATCTACCGTGCCATCATATGTGTCTAGTGAAAGCTTGATTTTCTTAGGGATAGGTACTTGTCAGACAACTAGGGACAAAGGGTTGTGCTCAGCTTCTAGCCATTCCCAATTATCTTAGTTTAGTTGCTTCAAGTTCTTTATTTCTTGTTGAAGGGTAGCCACTTGGTTGGCCAGAATAGGATCTTATGCTTGTCGATCAACATCTTCTTACCACCATGGTTGATTACTATTAGGATAATAAGAACCTTCCTAGATTTCATCGCTTTCCCGGTTTATTTGTTGATTCCTTGTGCTTAAGCAATGGTGTTTAGTGCTTAAGATTTCTGATGTTAAAGCAACTAGGCAGCTAATTCTGGCGATCAATTTATTCTTGTAAAAATTTATTAATTTGTTGTTATTGTTCCTCTATGATGGTTTGTTAAGTTGTCAATTCTTGCTAATATTACTGTTACACGAGAACTTGTTAGGTCCCTATTTGGTTTGTAAGTGCTTGAAATTGGGCCAGGTAATGACCTTGCAAGTTAACCTGGTGTAAAGTATGCTTTACAGGGTATTAAGGTAGCAATATGCTTACTACTATTAGATTTGTCAACTCTATTGTTGGCAGGTTGATGGTGGGTATTTTTGAAATATTTTCTCTAGTAATATTGATACTCGAAGATGACAAGCTCCCAGGAATATCGGTAATCAGCTCAAGTGATAAGGCATGTTTTTGTGGTAGCGACAAAGAAAGAGGCTAGAAGGTTCTAAAAGTAATTTGATGATTACGGCTAAACACTGGGTGGGAAATGTGTTTGAAAATAAGGAATGGCATACGTGAATATGAGCAAGACAGACACTATTGTCACAACTGTAGAGGAGAGTCCCACTATAATAGGGAAACTTGCAGTTATAGGGTCGGGCAGAGAGTCAACAGGCAGTTGACTTGTTACAGAGATAGTTTGGGTGAAAGGAACAGACTCGGTTGTTTAGGATATCATGCAATTTAAGAGTTACTGAAATTTTTAGCGTGGGAGCAGGCGTTCCACACAAAGAGCATCAATTATTTATGCAACAATTTATAGTAACACGTGAAAGGCCAAGAGATGCTTGGTTGATAAACTGTAAGACAAAGAAGGTCAGAAGGCATCAGAGTAGATACTCCAAAGCACGTTTTGATGCTTAAGCCAGTAAGATTAAAGAGGAAAGGAGATGAGAGTATGTAAGTTGTGTATGACTTACCTTCAAGTATACCATTGCACCTTTTATAGTAGCTGCTAAGCATTCTTCATTATCTAGGACTCTATTAAGATAGAATTTACCAGTGGATGAATTTTCTTTGATAAAGATTGAATATATCCTAAAGTATTATCATAAAAGGTTATCATCTCTTATCTAATGGGTATAATAGGACTATATCAAGGTACAAAATACAAACAAATTCTTCTCTTTGCACAATAACTTTTCATGCTTAATTCTTATGGTTTTTAAATGTTTTTCTTATTTTTCTATTCTTTCCTTTATGATTTATGTAATCTTAACTTTTTAGCATTAAATTAACTATACTTATATCTAACATTCTGTTAATTTAGTAAAAAATGAATTTATTATTCTATACACATGAAACTAATTTACTTGATTATTTTTATAATTTTTTTCCATCTATGATTTATATAATCACTAATTCTTAGCCTTTGAACAATAATTTTTCATTTAAAATCTGTTGCTCGATGAAGTAAAGTCCAACACATATTTAAATAGTCAATCACCAAATAATGATTAACTAATTGAATTTTATTCTATTTTTATCTTATTTAATTTTTTTTATTATGATGTATTATTTGATATATATGGAAACTTTTATTGGAGTTTATTTGTAATTTTTAAGAACCCCATAAAAATAGTAAATAAAATAAACATATCATCTGTTTTTACCTTATTTCTATCATTATCCGAAACATGGATGGAAGAAATAAGAGAAGAACAATGATTGCCAAATTCTAATGTGAACTGAACCCATATTAATATTTAGTAACACTGACTTCTTGTTTTAAACCAATTAACCACTCCCAAAACTTGGAGCTTTTCTAAAATCAAAATAATTATGTTATGTTTTTTTTCATATTTTTGTTATGTTATATAAATATATATAACTGAAGAATTTGTATTAGTTAAAATTGCACTCAAAAATGGAGGAAGAGGTTACTTTTATATTCTGTATTAAAGTCATTTAAGGTTTTGTTTTGTAAGGTAGAAAAAAAAAACATAAAGATGGAAAACCAAAAGAAAAAAAAAAGTAGGGTTGAAAGGATAGAAAAAAGAACAAGAAAATAATTTTCTTTTCACCTTTTGCTTCGTATGACTAAAAAATTAGAAAAAAAAAAGTAATTGTTTTACCATTATAACCATTGAAAGTTAAGATAAAAAATAAAATTTTAAAAATTATGGATAATTTTATAAATATACACACTTAATCATACTATTCTTATTTTCTTTTTATCTTTTTTTTCTAATTTGAAATGATTTATTTCTGTTAATAAGTGTGAAAATTATAAACTTTTCTATTTTCTTTCCTTTCACTTTTCTTTCTTATCAACCACGCTCAAAATTCTTTTTTTTTTCACTTTTTCATTCTATTTTATCTATCTTTTCATTTTTTCACCCTACCAAACATATCTTAAAGTGTTTTTTTAGGAAGTGGTGACATGCATTTATAATTAATCTTGAAAACAAACTAAGAGGAAAAATTGAAATACCAAATGTAAAGGATATCTTTTTACTTTAATTGATCAAATATTTAATCAAAAAATTTTAGGTATCCTGTAAGGAATTAATTGATGGTATAGTTGGCTATTGGATATATCCTAGTTACTCAATATTAAAGTTCGGCATTTACTTCCTATATTTTAATCCTTGAATGTATAATTATTAAACTCGGATCGTCCCATCGATCGGACTAGTTGACTTGGTGACCCGGTTTTTTAACCTAGTTCAATTCTTTAATTAGACCATTTTTGTAATTGGCCCAAGAAAATCATTGACCTATCGAGTCTATGAAAAAACTAGTGACCAAATGGGTTTGTAGTTGATCATTTTAAGTTATTTTTAATAATACGCAAATTACTTTTTCAATTAATTAATAATTCTTTTATCATTATCACTAAAAAATATTTTTTTTGAAAAAATTTAAAAAATATAGAAAAATAAAAAAATTTTGTTCAATAATTGATTATAAAAAATAGTAAAATTAATAATTAAAATTTTATTTTATAAAAATTATTTAATTATAATATTAAATTAAAATTTGAGTTCAAATCTAAAATATGAATTTTATTTGAGGTTTTTAAATTTTTTATTAAATCAAATTCGATTAAAATTCAAACTTAATTTTTTTTTTTTTTTGAGCTGCATCATTTTGCTCCCAGGTGCTACCAGCACCAACCCCAGCCGTGACTTCTTTGTACTTTTTTATTATTAATTTTTCTTAAATGAAAAATAAGTAATTAAATCCAAAGTTAAAAAGTTAATGGGTAAACCCAATGAGTTATAAGGTCCAAAATCTGACTCCAAGTCCAAATGTTAACGAGGCCTAAGCAATCATTGAAACCCAAATATGTACAAGCCCAAAATTGGATTAAGCCTAATGAATCTAATTCCATAAAAAGCCCAATAGGAAACAAATTATGGCACTTTTACCTAAATAATATCAATTTTTTTTATTTCTCGAAATATACTCGTTAAAGATTAATTCTTGAAATGCGTCGAAAGATTGAAACACATTAAAAACTCACCAATGGGGTGGATGAGATTGGATTATATATGTCTTATATAATATGTATTATATTAATGTAATTCATAATTTAATGTAAAATATTTTTTATTTTTATTATATATAACATATATTTATAAAATATTTATAATATTATATATTATATTATATATGTCTTATATAATATATATATTATATACAATACATATAGTTTATATATATTTTATATAGTTTATATATAATCGATGCTATGTATGATATATATTATTAAATAGTAAATTAATATTTAATAAAAAAATTTTAATATTTTATTATTTTTAAATACTATTTTAATATATATATATATATAATTTATATATAAGGGGAGAGCCGATTTGCACCAAGGGTGAACCAACTCTCCTTTAAATGCAAAGGAGAAAAGCAACAGCAAAGGAAAAATGAAATTAAGAGGCAAAATGGAAATTACAGTCTCTTTATTAATAATTCTTATAATTATTATTTCTTTTTTTAATTTTTTTTTCTTTTACCTTTTTTTAATAATTATTTTTATATTTTATTTTTTTGGAATTCTCTCATTATTTTGCTAGGAAGGGGATGCCGAAAACTCACAATACACTATGAGCATAAATCATTACTATCATATTAAATATTAAAAATTTTTAATATTTATTTAAGTATAAATTTAATATTATATTGTATTTAATTATAATTTTAAAAAAATTAAATATGAAATCTTATCGAAGCAAGATGAAAAAACAAATTGGAGTAAACAGCTAGGAACTTGCCACCTATAGTGGTGTCAGGGGCGAGTTCTCTTCTTTGTTGTTGGGAACTCGCCCTCTGCTGGAGCTGAGTTCTCACTTCACATATGAAATTCTCAACTCTGTTGGCGAGTTTTCAACAAAAGTTAAAAATAAGTACATTTCAAGAATTAATTTAAAAATAGCATATAACGAAAAATAAAATAAAAATTAACATTATTTGTATAAAAATGCTAACAAATTATACTTTATAAATTAAGGCTTAATTCACATCGACTCTTAAAAAAATGGATCGAATCAAACAATGTAACAAAAAGCTCAAAACAGGCTAAAAAGATTAAAGAGAGACAAGTTCAAAATTTTAAAGGGCTTAAATCAAATTATTGTGTTATCGGATCCGGATAAAATTAGAGTACCACATATACAAAAAATAAATTTAACAAACAAAAAATAACATCAATTAATATTCTATTTTTATATATATTTTTATAACAGAAGAAATAGAGAAGATATTTAGAATCGAACTTAAGTTTACATGTCAACTTCAACTTATTTTTAATGAGTAGATCAAAAGGTTGTTGGCTATACTTTTTTTAATTCTTCATTTGACTTTCTTAGTGGCTTCTTTTTCATAAATCCAATTCAAACTTTGCAATCTTCAATATTTTGGTCAAACTCTTTCTTCAAATCAAAGATTTGGCAGCCTCCCTCTCGCAATTGATTCAATTTCCTAAGCCAATGTAAAAGATTATTATTTAGTACATTTACAGTGATATTTTTTAACTTCAAATTCGAAATTAAAAACTATTACACGTTACATTTATCTATTTTTTATTTTTTTAGATATATACTAAAAAGATTTTATATATTAACTTTGAAGTTTATTGCTTTCATTCCATACCAAAAATTCATAGAAAACTTGATCCTTGTTATATACTATTCTTTCTTTATTTTTTTTTAGTCAATAAAGATTATCTATTCAGAAATCAGACTAAGTTCGTGACCCAAATTTTTATCCTCGTAATATGTTCAATTTGACCGTTCATTATACTATTAAAAAATATTTTAAAAAATTAATATTAATATTTATATATTTTATAAATTAATTTTAAATAAAAATTATTATAAAATAATAATTTGAGTTTGAGAAGTTTAAATTCCCAAAACCTTTATCTAAAATTTACCTTGTACGAACGGAATGGATCACAAAATCTTTAAGCCGGATACAAATGACATTGCGTGAACCGTGGAAAATGAGGGGAAGGCTTCAGCCATCAATGCCCCGCGAATCTTTCGTTTTTTTTTTTTTTTTTTTCAGCCTTTCATTATTTATTTTATTCGCATAAGAAGGAAATTTGGTCAAAAATGGTAGTCATTGGCAACTTTTTGAGACATTCGAATTGCATTTTGAAAACTAGATTAATATCAAATTGCTAACGTCATTGGCTACAAACTTTTAACAAAAAAAAAAAAAAAAGATCTTTTAAGATTTATCAAATTGAAATATTTTAAAAGGAATCTTCCCATTCTTTAACTTTTCAAAGAAAAAAATATAAAAAAGTGTTAGAATGCCAAAACAAATAAATTTTTAAAGAATTATTATAAAATATCATAAAATTTTTGTAGATGACAAAATACATTGTTTATTTTTATACAGACTAATGACATATGTTTAAGAGTTCATATTTGATATACTGTAAGTGTATAAAAAGTTATTTACTGATAATGAATAATATAATGATACCTTAATAATTGATAAATAAAACATTTTAAGATCTTTAAAAATAACTATAAATAATTATATTTTTTAACACCTAACATCATATAATTTACTATCAATATATAAAATCATACACTGACAATACATCAAATATTAAACCTAAGCTCAAATATGTTATTACATTATTAGCAATGCCATACTTTAAGTATTTGTCTAATTTAAGCCAATTACGAAATTATTTTTAAAAAAATTAAAAAAATTAACAAAATATTAAATAAATATAAACTTATTGAGACAAAAATTGTACCTAAAGCTAAGTATGCACTAACTTTGAGTTTTATTCATTGTTACTTTTAAAATATGACATTCAATAAATTTTAATTTTGAATTCAATATTTATAATTTTTTATTTTAAACTTACGATGTTTTTTATTAAAAAAAAAAATTACTAAGTATGCATGTTCATACCAACTAACAGCAAAATCAAGTTGGGCATATACGTCGAACCCAATCTTATCTATCGTTTCCTTAAACGCAACAAAATGAATTTGGCTCATGGTTTTCGCGTCAGCGTCCTTCTTAGTTCTTACAATACCTTTGCTTTGAGTCAGGTTTACACTTGATCATTAATGTATTTATATAACATCTGTTTTTTTTTATAGTATAATGACATTAAAAGTGTCGTATATTTATAAAAATCGTAAACGTTAATATTTATGTTTTACAAATTTTGATATATTTATATATTTTTATTATTTTTTATATTATTTTATATTTTAATTATTTTTTATATTATATTTATTTTAATATAATTATATTTAAAATTATTAAATCTAATCGTACTGCATCTTAACTCAAAAACCCAATTCAAACCATCTTTTTAATCATCCAACAACAACACGTTCAAGACATAGGAGTTAATATACATGTTGAAGTTTGAATTGTACTTCTTCTATTCCAATTTTACCAAACTTAATTTTATAATTTTATTAAAAGTAAATTAAAAATAATTGATAAGAATGTTGGAATTTTGCAGATCAATTCAACTGTGGTTTTTTTTTAAAAAAAAAAAAATCTGAGTCGTGACATGTCAATGAGAGTTTTTTTTTTTTTTTTTTGTATAATATGGCACACATTAATTAAGAAACCTTTATTTTTAATAAAAATACTAGAAATATATTTTTTTTAATTTTTAAAAATATAAATTATTGCCGTAAGATATAAGCATGAAAGCTTGATCCTTAAATGCTTGCCTATTTTTTCAGCTGATTTGCCACATAGATGAACATATCCTCTTCAAAAAAAATTCCAGTTTGACCAAAAGTTCTAGGTTTCGAAATCATTTATGGGCGAATAAAGTACAGATAATACATAATAAAAAAATTTTACAAGCTGACTAGAATGATACGTGTCTTATAAAATATATTTAAAAAATAAAAATAATCAGGTGAGATATACGTCACTTAATTTATCTTATTTATGAAATTTTATTATTTTATTATTAATATATAGGATAATTATCTATAAAATATTAACACTTTCACGATGGTGTCCAAAAATCGATACATTTTAATTTTATATTATTTTAAAGTGATTTTAAGTAAATGATTCTTTATCTTTAATATTAACCATAATTTATTATTTAATATTAAAAAACATCTTAAATCCTTTTTCATCAATTTGAAAATAATTTTTAAAAATTATTTACCTTGAGTATTTTAAAAAACCCATTTAGTTCATTTGAAGACCAGCTTACTTTGAACATAGTTTTTTAAATTTGGGTTGACTCGATTAGAATTACTATTGAATAATAAAATATTTTTATTTAAATTTAATTATAAAATATATATTTTTTTAATTTTATTAATTTCTTAAATAGTAGTTGTAGCTTTTGGATTATGCTTGGATTAAAAAAATGAAAAGCTTTCGGATCGCAACCTAAGCCCACCTAGACCTATACTTAGACTCACCCATTTATGTCCATATTACTTTTTATTATATTAAAAAAATATTTTTAATTAATATTTATATATCTTATAATTAAATTTAAATAAAATAAATTATTTTAATTTAAAATTATTATTTTTTCCTGAGTCAGACTAACCCAGAACAAAAATATTTGGGCCTGAGCCCAACCTAATCGGGTTAGAAGGGTTGCTTGACCATTGTCCAGGTCTAGGTGTAACCCATGAACAATTTAATTGAAGAAGTTTCATCGACAGATTTATTTTCATATTTTATATTTTATGAAAGGATTTAAATACTAAAAATTTTAAAATAAAAAAAAAAAAGTTAAAATTTAAAAATTTTTATCATTGATAATAAAAACCTATTGTTCGGTGAAAGGAAGAAAAAGAAAGGAAAAATTAGAATATACTTTTTCATTTATGTCTCTTTTCTAAATAAATTATTCCAACCATTTTCTATTTGAATATACTGAGATATTCAAATGGGAGACATAACAATATTCTATTAACATTTAATTTTTTTTTATCATTTTCTCTCCTCTTTCCTCATTTCTCCGAGTTTGGAATTGTTTAAAAATTAATATTAAGGGAAGGGAAAACCAATGATATGATTGTAATTTGATATCATATATTGCAGTAAAAAACTTAGAGTTAAAAACTATGAGATAAATAAGATGACAAAAAGAGTAGTAAAAGAGTTATATTATTATTATTATTATTATTATTATTATTATTATTATTATGAATTTTAAAAAAGCTAACACTAGTATTATCGGTATTATACATATCAATACGTATTGATTTTGTTCTAAATCAATTGTAATCCAACGTCAAATACGGTTTCGATCGGAGAATTAATCTGTAGGGATGGCATTGATTTGTACGTACTCTTGCCGATTATAATTAGAAGTTGCAGTTAGGTGGGTTCGGATTGATTTACTTAAATTATTTTATATTCGAATTTTTTCAGGTTCAAGTCAATTCGAGTTCGGACCTATTTGAGTTTGGGTATGTTTAGATTTATGTTCTTTGTGGTTTGGGCTTGTCCGAGTTTGGAATTGTTTGGGTTTAGGTCAATGCCTTTTTGGATTCGAATTTAGGTTCAGGTCAGGTTCGAGTTCATGTATGTTTTACATCATTTTTTATTTTATGTTAAATGTAATCACTTTTATATAATTTTTGAATTCTAAGCCTAAGCCTGAATTTGGCCTGATCTGGTCTAATCGCTACTTGAAAAAATTTTAAATTTTAAGCTCAACGGTGAAATTTGCTTGGCTCGCTCATTTAAATACAAATTACTGTTCATAATATTAAAAAGTTATTTTTATATTAATATTTATATATTTTATAATTAAATTTAAAAAAAAATATTTTATTTTATTTTTAAAAAATACTATTTCAGGTCGAGCATATTTGAAACTTAAAATTTGAGATCTGAGCCTAATTGTGCTAGGTCTATTGGGCTAGGCAAGTTGTTCGGCCTGTGGGTAAGTTTAGTTGCTAATTTAATATATGATTTTTTTCATTTTTTATATGATATTATCTATTATGATTTCTATTTTTTTAACTTATTACTTTGTTATACTATTATTAGAATATAATTATCATTATTTGAAATAATAATAATAATAATAATATTCAAAGAAGTGTTTAAAATTTTACTACTAACATATATAAAAATAATATTCAAAGAAGTGTTTAAAATTTTACTACTAATATACATAAACTCTCAATGTTTAATAAGTTTAACTAATTAAATTAAAAAAAATATGATAAATAGATTATATGCTTTATTAATAATATTTTCAAAGCTCATGATATGATTAACATTTTGATAAATTATTATTTTATCATATATAGATCTGCTCAAGAATCAGGTTACCTACCCGACCTGACTTGGAATAGTAATCTTAAATTAAAATAACACAAAATTTATTTTGTCTTAATTATAAAATATATAAATATTAATAAATTTTTTTTTAATATGACGGACATTAATTCTAGCTTAAACAAGCGGATCTAAGCACATTAGATGAGGGCTTGAGCTTGAGATTTAAAAAAAAATTCTTGTCGCAACCCAAACTGACACATGAGCATATTTAATCATGTATAAAATATAAATTAAGTTTTTAATATTTAATTAAATTATTAAAAAATATTAAAATAAAATTAATAATTAAATTTTTTTTGCTTTATAAAAAATTATTTAATTATAATTTTATTATATTTATTTTTAGTATTAAATTCAACTTCGGATTCAGATCTTGGCTCGGGTTTAGGTTCTTTCAAGTTCGGATCCTTTCGGGCTCAATTTCCTTGGAGTTTGAGTCTTTTTGAGTTCAAATCCTTTCGAGTTTAAGCTATTTCAAATTTAAATTATTTTAAATTTAAATATTTTAAAATTTAAATAATTAACCTTTTCATCAAATTAAATTAAATTTAAATTCAAATCCAAATTTTTTAAATGAGTTTTAAAATTTATTTTACCACTTTTAATTATAATCTAACATTATCTAAGTTTTATCGGCGGGAGACAAGTGAAAAATGGAATCGCAGATCCAGTTGCCAAAACGGACGGTGAAACCACGACCATTGACCACACTTCTTTTATTTATTTCTCGGGAAACTTTCATTTTAAGATAGTTAATTTATTCTTTTTAAATACAGGAAAAGAGAAAAATCATATTTCCAGATAAGGAAATAACAATAATTAAAATTATAAACAAGGAAATTACAATACTTAATTGCCCTTAACTTTATCTATACAAAGTGAACCAATTCCTTTCTACATAAACCAACTCTTTTTTTTAATGAAATAATTAAAACTATTTTATATTAAACCATTCATTATTATTTAAAAATAATTAAAAATATTTTATATTAAATTTCAAATTACTAATTAAAAATAATAAAAATTTAAAAATATTTTATATTAAATTTGTATTAAATACAGAATGACTATTTAAAAAATTAAAAAAATATTTTACATTAAATATGGAATAGCTATTTTAAATAATAAAAATTAAAAAATTATATTAAATCTTGAATTGTAATAAACAAAATACTAATTATATATTCTATATACATTGGAACTACATTTAAAAATAAATAGATATATAAATATATATTGAAAAATATATTTGATATATGTACAATATGGCCAATTGGCAAGGGTCAATTCCTATACCAAGTGAACCAACTCCAAATATATATTATATAAATTATATATACTAAAATACTATTAAAAATAATAAAAAATATTTTATATTAAATTTTAAATTATAGTAAATAAAATATTAATTATATATATTATATATATTAGAACATATATTTGATATATATTCCAATATGGTACAGGTTGATTCCTATACCAAAAGAATCGACCCTAAATATATGTTATATAAATTATATATTAAAAATTCTATTTAAAATAATAAAAGATGAAAAAAAATTTATTATTAAATTCTAATTTACTTCTTAAAAATTTATAAAATAAAAAATATTATATTAAATCCTGAACTATAGTAAATAAAATACTAAATATACATTATATATATTGGAACTACATTTAAAAATAATAAATATATATTGGAACATATATTTGATTTGTGTTCCAATATGGTAAGGGTTGATTCCTGTACCAAAAGAATCGACCCCAAATATATATTATATAAAAATTATATATATTAAATATACTTTTTAAAAATATTTTATATTAAATCTTGAATTACTATTTAAACATTTATGAAATAAAAAAATTATATTAAATCATGAATTATAATATATAAAATACTTATTATATATATTGAAACTACATTTAAAAATGATAAATATATATATTGAAACATATATTTGATATATGTTCCAAAATGGCAAGGGTCGGTCCTATACCAAGGGAATTGACTCCAAAAATATATATTATATAAATTATATATATATATCAGAAATACTATTTAAAAATAATAAAAATTAAAATATTTTATATTAAATTTTGAATTACTATTTAAAAAATAATAAAAAATTAAATGGTATTTCATACTAAATTCTAATTAACTATTGAAAAAATAATAAAAATTTTAAAATTTTTTTGGTATTTAATCTCAAATTATTATTTAAAAATAATAGAAAATTAAAAATTTTTTATATTAAATTCTAGAATTATAATTTAAAAATAATAAATTTTTTACCATTTAAAAATTAATAAAAAATTATAAAATTTTTATATATGTTTCGAGAAAATTTTAATTGGATATTTGTTCTCTTTGTGAAGAGGGGTTGATTTAATTAAAGTCATATGTACATTCAGTTAAAATTATATTTACATACTATTATTGTTATATGTACATTTAGTTGTAGTAGTATTTTCAATTTTATACAAAGGAATCGATCCTCCATGAAAAGAACTAACTTTTTGAGCCAAAAAATACACATATTAAGAAAAAGAACCAATCTTTCCCTGAAAGGAACTGACTCCTTAAGCCAAAAGTATCATTTCTATCACATGTGCATTTAGTTAAAATCATGTGTATATACTGTTATAATCATATATATATATTTATTTATAGTTATATATACATTCAATTTTATTGAAAGGAACTCGCCCTCCATAAAAAGAATTAACTCCTTAGGCCAAAAAATATCATTTTTACTATATATATAATTATGTTATATGTACATATCTTTTTGTTGATGCACATATTGTCTTAAGAACATATTTTATATTAAATCCTACAATTAAAATTTAAAATAATAAAAAATAAAAAATATATTTTATATTAAATCTCGAATTACTATTTAAAAATAATAAAAAATAAAAAATTATATATACATATAACATAATTTAAATGTACATATAGTAAAAATGATGGCCTAAGGAGTCGGTTTCTTTCATGGAAGAGTCGGTTAGCTTTCTTAATTTGTGTATTTTTTTGGCCTAAGGGGTCAGTTATTTTCATGAATGGTTAATTCTTTCGAATAAAATTGAATACACAGATAACTATAACTAAATATATATATGAAAATAATAGTATATACAAATAATTTTAACTGAATGTACATATGACTTTAATTAAAGCAACTCCGCTTCGCAAAAAGAACTAATATCAAATATATTTTGTCCAACACATATATAAAATATTTTTTAATTTTAAAAATTTTTTAAATAGTAAAAAAATTATTATTTTAAATTGTAATTATAGGATTTAATATAAAATATTTTTTATTTTTTATTTTATAAATTATTTTAAAATTCTTATTATTTTTTAAATAGTTATTTGAGTTTTGATATAAAATACTTTTAATATTTTAAATAGTAATTTTGAGATTCAATATATAATACTTTTAATTTTTTATTATTTTTAAATAATAATTTTAATATATATAGTTTATATAATATATATTTGGTGTCGGTTCCCTTAGTATAAGAATTGATCCTTGCCATATTGGAACATATATCAAATATAAGTTCTAATATATATATATATATATATTAATTATTTGACATATATTAATTATTTTATAAATGTAGTTCCAATATATATACTATAATTAATATTATATTTATTATAATTCAAAATTTAATATAATATTTTTATTTAATAAAATTTTAAATAGTATTTTTATTATATATAATATATATTTAGAGTCGGTTCTCTTGGTATAGGAACCGAGCCTCTCCAAGTTGCCATGTGAGGGCATATATCAAATATATATTCCAATATATATATTTATTATTTTTTAAATGTAGTTCTAACATATATATAATATATATTTAGTATTTTATTTACTATAATTCAAGATTCAATATAATGTTTTTTATTTTATAAATTTTTAAATAATATTTTAGGATTTAATATAAAATATATTTTTAAATTTTTATTATTTTTAAACAATTATTTGGGATTTAATGTAAAATATTTTTTAATTTTTTAAATTGTAATTTAGGATTTAATATGAAATTTAATTTAATTTTTTTTACTTTTTATTAATTTTTAAATAATAATTTGAGATTTAATATAAATTTTTTTAATTTTAATTATTTTTAAATAATAATTCGTAATTTAATATAAAATAATTTTAATTATTTGTATCCAAATAAAGCAAAGGATAGTTGGTTCATGTAACACTTTGTGTAAATTAAGTTAAGGGCAATTAAATAATTATAATTTTTATTAATAATTTGGTTATAGCTATTTTCTTCTATCCAAATAGAAATTTTTCTTTTAGTTTATTTAAATAAAAAAAGTTCATTTATTTGATTTCCTTCCGTTGGCTTGAGTAAGGAAAACGATGAAACCGGATATCCTAGTAGAATATATATTTATTACAAATTTTCTATCTTCTGGCTCTATAAATATCGTATCTTCACAATGGCTCCCTCTTTCTTCTCTTCTCCTGCCTCCTCTCATTTTCTCTCGCTTTTTATTTTCTTTCCGACCAATTTGTCGGCGAAATCGCGCTCATATTTCTCTCTTCGAGTTGCCGGAAATTCAGCTTTCCCACACTTTTTCTTTCTTAAAGGTTTTTTTTTTTTTCTCTTTTTTCTTAATGCTCTTGTTTTCTTGGTGGGGTGTTTTTGATTTTTTTCTTCGATGTTCTGGCTGGCTTCAGATCTGGATTTTCTGTTTTAGGTGGTTTGATTTGGCATTATTTCTTTTTTGTTTTTTCATTCTGTTTTTTGGTTTTTTCTTGGTATGCAACTTGATCTGTTTCCTTTATTATTATTATTATTATTAATCTTGACTGATTTTCCATGGTAATATTTTGCTTAAAGTCTAGTATAATGTAGGAAATTTGTTAAAAATTTTGCAAAAAAGGTTCATTTTTATATATTTTTAATGTGCATCATCTCCAAATCCATATATATATATATATATATATATAGTGATGATGATTGGGTTGGTTGTTGGAAAATTCCTTCTTTTGTTTTCTGCATTGGAACAGAAAGAATGGATAACTAACAACGCAAGGCTTATATTCCATCAGCTTTATAAATATAGTCTTAGCATTTCATCAGTTTCTTTGCTATACTTAAAGGGCCTTATCCTTCGTTGTTAGCGTCTAATCCTTTTATCTGTTATATGTTTTTTGAACTGCAGATCTCTTCTTCTGAAACTCGAGAGTTTTGTTTTTGTACATTAAAGACAAAGAAATGGATGGGACTAAAGAGATGGGACTTCGAAATGTAAGCTCCACTTGCTCAATCTCCGAAATGGATGATTATGATCTCTCACGCCTCCTAGATAAGCCAAGGCTTAATATAGAGAGGCAAAGATCATTTGATGAGAGGTCACTTAGTGAGCTCTCTATTGGTCTCACAAGAGGAGGTTATGACTATTATGAGACCACGTTCACGCCTGGTGGGAGGTCAGGTTTTGATACTCCGGCTTCATCGGTTAGAAACTCCTTTGAACCGCACCCTATGGTGGCTGAAGCATGGGAAGCTCTCAGGAGGTCTTTGGTGTATTTCAAAGGCCAACCAGTTGGTACCATTGCGGCATATGACCATGCTTCTGAGGAAGTTTTGAACTATGATCAGGTGAGTTCTTATCAGATAGTCGGAACTTGGAACCTTTTTCATTGATATTGAAATTTTTATTGCATTTGTATAAAATTATAACCATACCATGACCCTGACATTTATGATCAATTATGATCATGTCTTAACCATCCAACAAAGCGTGAACCAATAGAGAACTCTAAACTTAATTGAATGCTGGATAACATCATTTAATAGCAAATACCTTGATCCAAGTTGGATAACTAGGATTAGGTGAGGCAAAAATGAACAGAGATTTCTGATTGTTAAAAGGAGGTTTGATTTGGAAAAATGGGAACGTTAGATTAAATGATCATTAACCTTTTGTTTTAAAATATTTTGATTTAAGTTAAAGGTTCAGAAAATTCTTAATATGTGTAAGTACCTTTAACTGAAAATCCATTACCAGCTGGTTTGTTATGATATTGACATTTTCTGAGACTGTTTTTAATATTTTTTATGCTTTACAATTTGTTCAGGTTTTTGTTCGAGATTTTGTACCCAGTGCTCTGGCTTTTCTGATGAATGGAGAGCCTGAGATAGTTAAGAACTTCCTCCTGAAGACCCTTCATCTTCAAGGGTGGGAGAAAAGAATAGACAGATTCAAGCTAGGGGAAGGTGCAATGCCAGCTAGCTTCAAAGTTCTTCATGATCCTGTACGTAAATCAGACACAATTATTGCAGATTTTGGAGAGAGTGCCATTGGAAGAGTTGCTCCGGTTGACTCTGGATTCTGGTGGATAATTTTGCTTCGTGCATATACAAAATCTACAGGGGATTTATCTCTGGCTGAGAAACCTGAGTGTCAAAAAGGGATGAGGCTTATACTTACTCTGTGTTTATCAGAAGGATTTGATACTTTCCCAACCCTACTTTGTGCTGATGGATGCTCTATGATTGATCGAAGAATGGTAAGCAATCCTTGTAGTCTTAATCTTTCTCTCTTTGGTGCTGTATGTGCGCATGCCTGTGTGCATATGTCATGTTTATTACCGATCTTATGTTAGACATGCAAAGCATATGAAAGGTCAAAAGTGGAATTTGGAAATTATTAAGGGGAAAATAAAATGTGGCAGATTGTTATTTACAGTTATAGCAGAGTGACAGAGGGAATGGATATGATGACCTATAGAAATACCATTCCCTGGTTTTAATTTAGTAGCATGCTATAATCATGTTGGTAGAGAATAAGTTATTGGTAACTTTGATAGTCGTGGGATGAATGGCATTCACTGACTTGGGATGAATGGTAGAAAATAAGTTACTGATATAATTAGTTTTGACAACTTGTGTAGCATTGTTTTCTAGGCTTCTACGTGATGGGGTAGACAAGTGGTGATTGTGATACAGCTTTTTATTCTCTTTAATTATTACTCTGTTTTAGAAATGATAGACAATGCTTCTTTTGGTTGACCGTATTCATATTCTGATTGTAAGTGAATTATTAATGAAGGCCTTCCTTCTTCCTCATCCGGTTAGTTGGAGGAAAATTTTGTTAATAGATGGATCTTTGAATATCTGGAGAAAATACGTTCTTTACCTTATCATATATCAACCGCCCAACCATGGGTATTTTATGTTTTGACCCATTGACTTTCACAGTTTTGTACAAAGGGCAGTTTGCAAGTATGAGTTATACTATATGTATTCCATAGATCCTCACAAATGCCCAATGTAGGATTAGGAATGTACATATTTATCAAGGAAATTGTTTATATTTCAGTTAGAATTTATATTTGCTGATTGATCATCACTTTGTGATTGCATTTTGCATTTTTATATTAAGGTGGTTGCTTTATGACCCCCTGTCCCTTGAAATCTGTTTATCTTTCTTCTTCCCCCAATTTGTATTGAAAAACAGATTTCACCGTATTCTTCAAATTTTTCCACTTGATGACTTATGCTGGTGAAATACTTTAGAAGTTAATCGGCTTCATATGTTCTACATTAGTGCTTTGAACACCTTATTTTCTAACTTTCTTTTTTCTAATAGATAAATCAAATAGAGCCTATGAGAATTTATATCTTATATTTTCTTTCACCATTCTGTCACTTTGTTCCTTCCTTTCTGAGACAAAGGAGTCTTAGCTTCATCTTCTGCTAATGGTGTGAACTTATTTTACAGGGTATTTATGGTTATCCTATTGAAATTCAAGCACTTTTCTTTATGGCATTGAGGTGTGCTTTATCAATGCTGAAGCATGATGCGGAAGGAAAAGAATGCATTGAAAGAATTGTGAAGCGTTTGCATGCCTTGAGTTATCACATGCGTAGTTACTTTTGGCTTGACTTTCAACAACTAAATGATATTTACAGATATAAAACCGAGGAGTATTCTCACACTGCAGTAAATAAGTTTAATGTTATTCCGGATTCCATCCCTGACTGGGTATTTGATTTTATGCCAACACGTGGTGGCTACTTTATTGGAAATGTTAGTCCTGCAAGGATGGATTTCCGATGGTTTTGTTTAGGTAACTGTATAGCAATTCTATCTTCTCTTGCAACTCCAGAGCAATCAATGGCCATTATGGACCTTATTGAAGCCCGCTGGGATGAGCTTGTTGGAGAAATGCCTCTAAAAATAGCTTATCCTGCAATAGAAAGTCATGAATGGCGAATTGTCACTGGTTGTGACCCTAAGAACACGAGATGGAGTTATCACAACGGGGGATCTTGGCCAGGTACAGCTCTCCATTTCTAATCTATCTTCACTTTGGTGCTTTTGATCCTATTAGAGAGGAAATTAATTTGTTCTTGCATGGATAACAATTTGTTTTCGCTTCCTGCACAAGTTAATTTCCAATACATGGGAATTTTCACGAAGCTTTGGTTATCAGGACTATCATCAGTTGGATGTTTTTTTCCTTTTGGTTTATCCTGCTGCAATATTTTGCACTTATATATATATATATATATAAATATTTATTTATTTATATTTTGGATGCAGTGCTATTGTGGTTGCTGACGGCTGCATGCATAAAAACGGGAAGGCCACAAATAGCAAGAAGGGCGATTGATCTAGCAGAGACACGGTTGGTGAAAGATAGCTGGCCAGAATATTATGATGGGAAACTTGGAAGATACATAGGAAAACAGGCAAGGAAGTATCAGACATGGTCGATAGCAGGATATTTGGTGGCAAAAATGATGCTGGAGGATCCGTCGCACTTGGGGATGATTTCTTTGGGGGAGGACAAACAGATGAAGCCTTTGATAAAGAGATCATCCTCTTGGACTTGCTAAACCCACAACTACTGCAAAAACCAACATAACACCAGGACAAAAGCCAGAGGGAAGCCCTTACTGCTTGCTGCTCATCCTGTTCTTCTGGGGAATGTCAATGTTTGCCATTTGTATTCCATGTTTTCCAACCAAAGCTTTCTGACTGATCAGATGCAAACATCTTTTCAGGCTATTCTCATTTGATTTGTAGCAAAAAACTTGGAAAACATTTCCAAAATTTTCCTGCATACAAAATTAAGTTCTTTTCTTCCAACGCCTTCCCCCACCCCCCCACCCCCCCCACGGGGGGGCGGGTTTAAATTCAGTACCAAATTCCAATAAGTCAAAATCTGTTAATGAAATTAAGCAAGCAACTCAATAGTGAAGCTCGTAAACAGATAAATATTGATTTTTTTACTCTATTAAATGCATTTCTATGTCTGGTTGCTAGTAGTGTGTTAGAAAATTGGGTGTAGGAACGAACCAAACAAATTTGATGATTATGCCTGCCATTAATGTCGGTTGCTTATCTATTGTACATCTATGTGAAATTCCTCAAGAACTATGTTTTGATTTTTAAAATATCATATAAATGTGATTAGTTCTCAATCTAAAAATTAATCTTTATCTCAAAATTAAATTAGAAAAGTTAACCTTACTTCATCCAGATTTCATTGTAACAAAAATTTTAAACTTAATCCTCTTTAATTAAGATTTCATTGATTATAAAGATATATCCTTTTAAAAAAAAAAAATTAAAAAAATTAAAAAAGATATTTTTACTTCCATAAGTTTTTTATTTTTTATTTTAAAATTCAGAAGCACATGTAAGTTACTATTTTTTATTTAAAAAATATTTATCAAATTAAAGGATATCTAAACGCTTAATTGGCATTCACTTAGCCTCTGGATATTACATAATTATTTTTCTTTCCATTTTTAATTTTTCTTTGAAATTTTATTATTACTTATATGACTTCTATAAAAAAAATAATATTTATTTTTCATTCGTTCTTTTACAATTAACCTTTTTTCTTATTTTGTTTAAAAATTTTGAACACTACGACAAAAGTAGATATATGTAAGTACTTTATCTTATTCATCATTAATTGGATTAATTGGATTCAGTGTTGGCTAACATTCATAAGAATGTGGGGATTTTGGCAGATAACTTCAAAGATAATTGTGATAGTGGAAGTATTGCCTTCTATTGTCGCGATGACCAATAGTGACTTTAGTGAATTTGAAGATGGAGAAGAATACGGTTTGAAGAACTTGTCGAGGAAGGGTACGGTTTAGGATTGTGGTAGTGAAATCATAGCCTCCGTAGTCATTTGTCTGACCATAACGAGGCTAGAAGCTAATGATGAGTTTTATCGACGATAAAGTTCACATGATTGGTGCCTTGGCTTGACATTGCAAAAATCTCATGAAGTATACCAAGCAATATTTAGGTAAAAATATAAGTTTTTAATATTTAATGGAAGCTGTTAATTTTTTTTTTTTTAAATTTACAGATTACATATATTTATTTCGCAAAGAAAAAATGTAGTGTGCCTTAATTTTTTTTATTTTTTTCTATGGTGCAAATAGATATTGAGTTTTGTATCTTAAAAGAATGATTATGAATAGAAAAGTTCATGGGTTGTACTTTAGATATTTAAAAAGTTTCTAAAATGAAAAAGCAGATAATGAAAAGTAATAAAACGGTAATTAATTAAAAATAATAAAAATGTAATACCAATTCTAATATAATTGTTTTTTTAAT
>JBBYHK010000007.1:9124264-9136869 GCA_038382065.1 Adansonia grandidieri | reverse complement strand
CCTTTGAAGTGTACTATATGGTGAGGCATTGTACCATGGAGCAACCTTTCAATATTTGATTGGTTGCACTACAGCTTTGGCAGCAGTAACAAACTATGCATGATCTAATACAGTGAGAAAGGTCAAGCTTGCCTTTCATCAATGTAAATTATAGCATGAAATGCCTTTGTAAAAAATATGATAGACTCTTCAAAAGTGTTATAACCCAATGCTTAAAGTCTAAAAATGAAGTCCACATAATTTTTCGAAAGTTATGTTTGATGTTGAATGATTTTTGGAGCCAAAGTTGTGACTAAATTTTTGTTTTAATGTAATGGGGCCAAAGGATGACAAATGCCATGAACTAGGCAAAATACACAAGACATATCGATACATTGCATATTGTATCGATACATCTGGGCAAAATACTAAAATGTATCGATACAATCAAGATTGTATCGATACAGAGCAGGATGTATAGATACAATCACTTGTGTATTAATATATTTTGGCCAAAAATCAAATTTTACGTATGACATAACCCTATATCGATATAATTAGCTCATATCAATACATTCCTTTTTTGTATTGATACAAACAATGGAATTTTGAATCTTGATGATGCAGAGGCCTCTCACATAAGCTATGTATTAATACATGCATGCAAAAATGTAGATTTTTCATATCTTTGGCTTTCCAAACACCCCATTTTAGCTAGGAATGGTAGATGACTAATTCGTGATTGCTCAAATGACCTTAATAACACCTCGAATAGTGACCTCTGATGCCTTGAATGTTAGCCTGGACAAAATAAGATTTCTACATAGATAATTCATTTGTTTATACTATTAATAGTATTTATTATTGAGTCTGATATCACGAGTCAAATAGCATTGATTCAATTAAAGAAATTACATAAAAATCAAATAATAAAACATATAATACATACTTACAAAATTATATTAATAATTGGTTTTTTGAAAAAATAAAATTATAGCTATTTACTAATCCACTCAATCTTTTGTCACTCTTTTAAAAAAAGTTATATTCTTAATTATTTTAATGGTTCTTTTAATTATTTTATATTATATAAATATTTAATTTTTACTAATTTCACCCTAAATACTAGAGGCCACACTTGAATTTCTTAAAATATAGATTTGGTTTTCATCAAAACAAAATGGACCTAATTTAAGCTAAGCTCACAAAAAAAATAGGACTTAAATTTTATCCAAGTTCATTTAGTATAAATGAATAATCAAAGCCCTTTTAGACTCATTCATATTATTTTTTTATTTTTTTGAAATATTTTTTTAAAAAAATTAATCTTTAATAATTTAATATTATTTTTTATTAAATTTCAAATTTTAAATAATATATTTTTTACTATTCACACTATAACATCACATATATGTATTCTTTATATAATAAAAATTATTTGATATATAAAAATATAAAATTAATATATATTATATAATTGTAAAATAAGTCGAGTCGGATCAAATTCGAGTCTTAAAAGTGAGAGCCAAGACTCAGCCCATTCTTTAAACGGACTTAATTTTTCTATCTTAGCTCATTTTTTGAATTGAACATTTTTACTCAAAAGCTACCAAATATTGATACCTTAGGACTTAAACAAATACTTTACACAATGCAACAATTACATAACTAAAATACTTTACACAATGTAACAATTACATAACGAAAATTATAATTTTTACTTAGCATTCCATGAATTATATAACGTCATCAATACTACCAAATTCTCTAAAATATTATATTTTTTTCAGTGAAAGAACATAATACTTAACAAAACTATAATAACTTTGTTGAGCGCGATCTGAGATAGAAAACAGACACACATCACCACGATTGGATAAAGCACCGAAGCCCTTTAACCTCCGCACATCGCACTCTCCCACTGTTTGAATTTTTTTTTACTAAATGAAAGAAAACCCGTAATATGCTACGTAACACCCCCGGCATTTGCAACACAGAAAGGACAAAATCTGGTGATATGTAGAACTATGGGTCACTCCGGCCTAGTTGATAGAACCAGGCAGCTAAAGGAGCGATGGGCTGAAGCTTTCATTCTATATTGCTTTCTTTTCCATTGCAATAGTTTAGGAGCCACTTTCTAGTTCTTTACAGGTGTTGCTACAACAGCCCAACAAAGCCCTGAAATGCAGCCACGTTGAAACACAACGTGGTTGACTCACCGCAAACGCGTCGGTTTCTTCGATTGCTCCCCATGCAACGTGGACACTATGTACAATCCAAATCCACACACCGTTTCTTCATCCTACCATATCTTTTGAATTCTTTAAAGCAAATCTCCATTAATTTTGCAGCCTACCAAGAGCATCTCATAAGACAAAGATAATGACTGTTTTGGCTTTGATTCTTGTAGTGAGTTCAGTGGCGGCTGCCGGCGGAGCATGGACGCCGCCAACCGCAGAAAGTGACGATGTTATAGTGAAAGAAGGCGGTAGAGTTATAGTTGTTGAATATGACGAAGATGGGAAACGAAACACCAAAGTCTCGATCTCAACCCAATCGCTACAGCAGCAAACAAAACCAGGAGATGATTATTTTGACAAGGAAACTATGAAAGAAGACGCTTCCGAGCTTCCAAACCTCGGTTATGGTGTTTCACAAGGAAAAGCTGATCGCGGAAGACACGCCCCAGGGGAACTTATTTGTGATGCTTTCGGGAAATGTACTCACAAGATCGCCACTGCCCTTGGTAAAGCCAAAGACAAGGTTTCAGACACTGCACATGAAGCGAAAGACAAGGTTTCAGAAACACCACATCAAACAAAGGGGGCTGTCGCTGATGCATTAGGTAAAGCAAAAGATGCAGTGGTACAGAAGGGCCAAGATGTTACAGAAAGGGCGAAAGATTCCATTGATAAGGCCAAGGATACTGTGAAAACAACCACAGATAGAGCCAAGACGATTGGGGATCATATAGTGAGAAATGTAACCGAGCAGGTGGAGAACGTGAGGGAGAAGGCCATGGAGGAAGCAAAAGAGACAAAAGAGAAAACAGAGAGAGCTGCGAACAAGTTCTTTGATGGCTTCAAGTACATGACATCAGTGGAGGCAATGAATTCAGTAATGGCAATGGCTAACTTACTTGGATTAGCAACAGCTTATGGGATGAGTGTGTGGGTTACGTTCATTTCGAGCTATGTGCTGGCAGGACAGCTCCCAAGACAGCAGTTCGGGGTGGTGCAGAGCAAGATATATCCTGTTTACTTCAGGGCAATGGCTTATAGTATTGGGTTGGCTTTGTTGGGACACATTTTGGGTCAGAGGAAACGATTGATGTCAAGCAAACCAGAGATGTTTCAAGCTTTTAATCTTTTTTCATCCCTTTTCATGGTTTTGGTAAATGCACTTTATTTGGAGCCTAAAGCCACTAAGGTAACTTCAATTTCTCATCCTCTTGATTGCATATGCCTATATATCCTAATCAGCAATTTAAACTTCGATCTCAAACACCTTTTTTGGGTTTATCGTGATTGCGGTTTTGAATCGTGCTTAATGTTGTAGGTAATGTTTGAGAGGATGAAAATGGAGAAGGAAGAAGGCAGAGGAAGACACGAGTTCGCGGCGGAGGGGAGCAGGGCGGCCAATGAGCCACCAAATGTTACAGATTCAGAAGCAACTACAAAAAGCAGGCAAGGCCGCCCCTCAACACCAGCACCCACCACCAGTTCAGAGCGGGAAGTGATGATGTCAAGAACGGTTGGGCTGAACGAGAGGCTGAAGAAGCTAAATACAAACTCATCACTGCTTAATATGCTCACACTAATGGCTCTCACCTGGCATCTTTTTTACCTGGGCCAGCGCCAAACCTTCAACTGTTGATGGATGCTTACTATAAGACACTTTTTAGAGTTTCAGTCTTGTCAATGTCATGTAACATAATTGGTTGCTTTTTGCAAAGATTTTAGTCTTACGACAGTTGGGTTTGCAACACTTGGTAGTAAATGTTCTTATGCTTTCTAGTGAAATAGCAACCTTTTATTTGCTTCTGGAATTAAAATTTTCACCATTTGGCATCAAAAGCAAAAAAGGAACTTGAAAGAATTTTGCACTGCTAGATATTATTCTCATAACATTACAGATGAAACCAGTTTAAAGATCTATCATGTATTCGTAAGAGAAAAAGAGAGATTTCTTCATCAAGCCATAAATACTTCTTCACATCTAATCTTAGCGGAAAAGACCTGTATCCTAAGTATGCTTTTATTGGTGAAAGAAAACCTCAATGTTTTCCTGCAATAGATGAGTTTTAAAGCATTCAAATCATAGTTAATTCTCACCTGCAATGTATTCAGCCAAACAAGGTCCATCTCCAGCCATCAGTTTTTATTTCTTGGCTTCCCTAATCTTTCATTCAACTGCGATATACTTCCTCCAAGGAAAGCGTTTTAGTCATCATATTCTTACCTCGTTGTCTTGGCATGTAAATTCCTGAACCTATCAAAGAACATGAACTGCCTCAACTGTGGAAGGCCAATCATCAGGTTCTGATATATATCAGATTTAAATAGTGACCATAATGTAATATTACAGTATTTTGTCATTTCTGTTAATATTCACTACTGATATCAATCACAATCGATCGTGATAACATTCATTATGATCACAACTACAATAAATGTGATAATCGATAAATATCCACAGCTATGATAAATTGCGATACAATCAAAAACGAGTCCACAATTGCAATTTAAATCGTTCATCACAGTAACTGAAAATTATTCCATGAAGCAGCAACACAACACAGGGTTATCAGTTCATTCAGCTTCTTCAGCAAGCCCCGCCTTCCTTTTCCTTAGAGTTGCTTTCCAGACTAATTCATTAGAAATCAATTTATGCTTAATATTCTTTCTGCCCATGGTTAAAAATGCACAAAAGGAATTAATGCCACAGTCCCACACCCTTACGGAAAATTATAGATATAGATGCATGATCATTACAAGGGATTTAAATAGTTATTGCAACGCGATGTTATAGTCATTATTTTACAGTTTTGGTTCTTTTTGCCACCAATATTCATAATCGATGTTTACAGCAATTGATTGTAGTAACATTTATTCATATGCAATCGCAACAAACATACTACAATCGAAAATGCATCCGCAATTGCAATTTAAATCAATGGTTATTACCATATATGGTTGAACACAATAATGTGGTAACATAGTAGCTGAACAGAACATGGTTTTTTTCATGAGCAAACTCTAAAGTATGGACCAATGGATACTAAATGGAAAAACTTTCAAACAGTACTTATGGATTTACTTGACCTAAACAATAACAGTGTTTCTAATTGTAATTTTCATGGATAAATATATGGTACGCAATTTAAAATGACAACTAAGAAAGTTTTCCAACATTGGCATGAATTCAGGTGAGGACATATTCCTTTTACTACCTGAAAATGGAAACAGTGGAGATAATTATATGCATATCATGTCACATAACTGAATGTACTTGCCCAAATGACATGGCACTATACTAAGAAGAGCAAACTTATAAAAGCTTAAGGTGTAAAGGAGACAAAGTCATTATTTTTTTTTTACTTTTTCCGAAAGTTTTATGAAAATGGTTAATATTCATTTTGAGATGTTAATGATTATGCTGCGTCGACTCTTCTTTTTTTCTTTACTTTTTTTGAAGTATCTATATACAACGCATATCTAGAAACGGAAATGGAGATATGATCCTTCAAGGACCCTCAAATACAAGAAAATCTTGAAAAAGAAATAAACATACCATTGGTGGACACATCCATATCTGCTCACACCCAAGTCCGAGTAACATAGGTCAATGATACAATATATACATAAGCAACATAAATTCCCTAATCAACATGAAACAGACTACTGATTCGAGAGACGCAATACAACTTCAGAGACAAATAACTTTTAAAAGAAGAATTCCGCCTTTAATGTTAATTAAACAGCTATATATAACTGGCTAGTAATTGTTCACCATCAGCTCATAGAGAAGATAGATGATTACTGTTTGCCAGTGCTGATCATTTAACCACACAGAACCAGGCTTCTCACCAGTATTTCTCATTTGAAATTCACCATGCATTGATTAACAATAATAGTTAATCATCTGTAATTCTGACCACTGATCAAACCTTTCATTCTTGAAATATTTCACCAGTCATCTTCTGCCAACTACTGTCCTATTATTACCATAACAAAATAATAAAAGTGTAAGAGTTTTTTTTTTCATGAAAATAGGAACCAAAACGTTTATGAGTTGTTGGAAATATTTTTAAGGAAAAAGTTTTCCTTCTACAGAATAAATTTATAAAAGCTCCACCCTTTATTATTTCTGATTGAAAGCTCAAAGTAGTAAAGATTTTGCATTCCCTCATTAAACAAATTGAATATAAAGAACAGATTGCCACTTGCTAAACTATTCAACTGCTCTTTTTGCTTCCCATTTCTATCAAAGTAGCTGAATTTTCTTATATTGCCTGGTTGGTGGTCACTCAAAACTGAATGGCACCAAATCCATCCAGCAACTGAATAATGTAAAATAACCAACCACCCTATTTATCCCCTTTTAGGTGCACCTTGCGTCTGCAAATCCTAATAGTAAAATACAGATTGAAACTTTTATATTTTTCCTTGTTATGATGAAGATCATATCTACATCACTCGGACTTGAGAGTAAGTGTCAGATAATGGTACACGTCTAACATGGGTATGCTCAATTTTGTTTAAAGTTTTTTCATATATATATAGAGGATCATACCCTTATAGCCATGTCTGAATATGTATCAGACATGGTACTTCAGAGAAAATGAAGAGTTAGAATAACATAGGATCATATCGTCAAAGTTATGGCAACTAGATCTTTCGCTCATACAATATAGAGCATTTGGCTACATAAATTAGCAAGTGATATAAATGTTCTGCCATTGCCAAAATATTCACTCATTTCTCAAACTAAACAAACTTACTCAAATCAAGAGCTATCCAAAAAAAATACCCCAGAATTACATAATCAATAAACAGGAGGAAGAACCTGCTGAAAGGATATAATAATCAGCTCAAGGAATCTTAATGGTCTTGATGGCTTCAACGATGCTTTCTTGTCGTTCCCCCCATTCTAGGTCCAGAGCAATAGTTGCCAGTGATAGAATGGGCACTTCATCAGAGGACATACAGGAAATTTGAACCAAAATCACCTGTAACCACGAAGAATAAATTTATGAAGTTGAGATCTAGAGTTGATGCATCTTAGCACTTAAGAAAACTTGAGCAGTTGCTCATTTAACCAAAGGAAGTGCTAAGATGAGTAAAGTTTACAAAGTTCTAAGCGCCAGCAATGAAGTTCAGCTATGCTGTAATCTGCATAGTCAGGTCAGAAAATCCCTTCTAATTTGAACATGTGATATTCTAATTCAGAACCTTTTTTTTTTTTTAACACTTCGTTAAGTTTCTTTACGTTTAGATGTATAGCTTGATCGGGAAGCAGAGCTCCATGAGCAAGTTACTGGATCCTATTCTAATTACTGGATTCTATTCTGTTCAGTTACCACTCGCATAATAGTTCATCTCAATGCATATGAAGATTGGCACAGTACAAGAAGGTATCTTCTTCTACTGTTGGTATTTGAGGTTGCCAGATTGATCCTGTCACTTGAATTAAGAGTCCAGCGTTCTAGTAACAAACTACATAGTTCCATTATCTTCTACCATTATCCAACTCCATGGCTTCATTTATTTAATGGATATGTGAATAGGTGCATAATATATAAGTGGCCATAATGAATGAAAGACAAGAATTTATTCAAGTGCTTAGTGTCATACCATAAATCTTCAGCAGGTATTCTGTGTGAGGAGGGCAATCGTCTTATATGAAGATAACTACCACAGGCATCAAAAAAATTTTGGCAGTATAGCAAGAGATACTAAAAATGTGATTATCAGCTCCCAATCACATTTTTTGTACTGCATCTTGTGGTTACTGGAAAATCATTTTTTCTTAATAGGTATAGCCTCCGACTTTAGAAATTGATAAGAAGCAGCTAAACTTTCTCAAGAAATATGTATTTCCATATAAGAACCTAAAATGTTGAGGTTTGATGCCATACCTCTGTTTCCACTGACTTCGCATTTACGAGTTCTTAGGCAGAGTTTTGTGCTATTTCCTTATTTTTGATGCATACCTCTGTTTCCACTGACTTCGCATTTACAAGTTCTTAGGCAGAGTTTTGAGCTATTTCCTTATTTTTCTTGGAGTACCCGTGGCTGACACCCATATTAGACACATACCTGGAAATAAGTATAAGGATATAAACTCCAAGGACCCTCCACATACATGGAAAAACTTTAGAAAAAATTGACTATATCAGTGCCATAAGCAAACCCATGTCTGACACTCATACCCTAGTTCGACCTAGGTTTTGTGTCCAAAGAGCTTTATCTATTCTGTTTCTTACATTTCAAAGGGCGGCTTCCAAGTTTCATTCTTCATTTCCTATAACTGCTCCGATTCAGTGCATCATCTCTCTTTCAGATTAATTACAAATACTAAGCTGTTTCTAGGAGGAATCCAACAACTTAACCTTTTGCAAGTACCAGGAATATCCAAAAGAAGAATCTTCTAGGAAATGATACAGAGGGAAATGGATATCTGGGAATTATTTCTGTCATTTCAACCTTTGACAAGAGCCTCAATTGTTCTGTGACAAGCAGGGGAAACTTTCAAATATTAGATCACCCTAACAGGAGCTATTTTTGGAAAGCTAGTAAGTCCAAAAGTAATTGCTAATTCAAAATGTGATAGTTCATCACTGCGCTCCCACTGGATTTTGTTTTAGTTGCACTTGAAGCAGTCCTCTCAGCAACATAACCAAATTCCCTTGTAATTTCCAAAATTACTTGCAACATCAATAGATTACTCGACTCTTAGGGTGAGATATATCAATCACAGAAACGCAATGAACTATGTTTCCAACCTAAATCCAACTCAGACCAGGCTCCTTCTTAACCCCTCGCTGTTGCATCAATTCTCGGATGCTTGCACCCAATGGTTCTAAAGCAGCATCAGCATAGATGTTGTGAAGAAGAACATAAGATGCAGCCTCTCGGGGTTCAAGCTCAATTACTTTCCTTGCAGCACGTTGCCCAATTATGGTGTCCTTATAAACCCTGCAAGAACTCAATAAGGCTCGCCATATTACCGGATTATTCTTGTAACCTGAGGTCAGGATGAAGTTTTCAGCCTCTGCTAGCCTTCCAGCACGACCAAAGAGGTCAACAACACAGCAATGATGCTCTACACTGGTTTCAACGCCATAATCTTTTATGCTTTCGAAGTATCTGCAGTAACTCAAATGGTAAATCACAAAGTTATAATGAATAAAAGCAAAGAAATATAATCTGCTCAAACATAAGTTCGTAAGAAGAATGGCATAGAAAACAGAAAACTTACAGGCAAAATAAAGCAGTTCAATAACACAAAAAGAAAAGACTAAAAATAATGCATATATTTACGTCCAAATGCTAAACTAAAACCCCAGATTACTAAATTTATTTTTTTCATTTAGGTCCAAATACCGAAAATTTCCCATTGCAAAAATGCAAATATTAGGTAGCATGCAGCTGTAAAGGTGATTTGGTCTTGAAATTTATGGATGCAGCCCGTCCGATGTCCCCTCACATCCTCACGCACACACATCATATGTAGCAATGCACTTAGAAATGATAGAAGGAAGGGTTCCACTGACATACTGTAATCCTTCTTCAACAAGCCCTCCATAACTGCAGGCAGATAAAACTCCTATGAATGTAATATGATTAGGCATAATCCCACGTTCCTTCATCAACCCAAATAGGTTCAAAGCATCCCTAGCAAATCCATGTTGTGCGCAGCTACAGATCATCAATGACCAAGAAACCACATCTGGATTCTCTGTCTCTTGAAATGTCAGATCAGTGGAGTCTATGTCACCACACTTTGCATACATGCAAATCTGTGAGTTTTGAACAATTTTGCAGTTCCCAAAGCCTCTTTTAATGACATGTCCATGAACCTGCTCACCCAATCTTGCTGTTGCTAAATCTGCACAAGCACTCAACATGTTTGAGATAATGAACTCATCTGGTCTTCCTCCAGCAGCCAGAAGTTCAGAAAACAGATTCAATGCACCTTCAAATTGCCCATTATGAACATATCCAGCAATCATGGATGTCCACAAGACAATATCTCTCCTGGGAGTTGATCTAAAACATTTCAAACCATCTTCAGTTGATCCCATCAAGGAATATAGTTCAATAAGTGCACTTCCAATGAACTCATCGGACTGCAAGTTATACTTGCATATTTGAGTGTGAATTTGCTTGCCAAAGACAAAATCTTCAGCTGCATTACAAGCTTTGAGTATGCTTGAGAATGTAAACTTTGAGGGCTTCAATCCTTGCCTTTGTATTTCAAAGAAAAGGCTGCAGGCTTCAGTTGCACATTCCTTGCTAATGCTTTCTGTTTCCATAAATCCAGATATCATGGCATTATACATGACAATATTGCGGTTTGGCATGATTTTAAAAATTTTGATTGCACTATTTAATTCTCCCTTTTTCGCATACATATCAAGCAATGCCGTCCCAACAACAATATCAATATCAAACCCAAGTTTCATTATACATCCGTGAAGCATTTTCCCACAAAATATCCCTACATCAGTGTTTGTACAACAAGCCTTTAAGACACTTCCCATGGTATAAGTATTCAAGTTCAAGCCATTTCGATGCATGCTTATTAATAGTTTCAACATCTCTTCCTTCTTATTCATACGAACATAACCTGCAATCAATGTATTCCATGAAACCTCATCTAACTCCTTAGAATTCTCAAACAAAAACCTTGCCTGATCAACACATTCACACTTGAAATACATATCCATTAACGAGTTCGTCAAAAATGCTTTCTCAGTCAATCCACTTACTACAATCAACCCATGAATTAACTTCCCTAGTTTGAGATCCCCAGTTTGAGCACATACATTCAGAGCACCAGCATAAGTGAATTTATCAATTTTTACACATGCTTTTCTAGCTTCAATAAACACTAGCATGGCTTTATCAAAAGCGCCCATCTGGTTATACCCCGAAATCAGAGAATTATATGAAACGAGATTTCGTTTGGACATTTTGTCAAACAGTCCTTGAGCTACATTCATTTCCCCAGCTTTAGAATACATGTTTATAAGATTGTTTAGCAAAAAAAGACATGACTTGAAAGCAGATTTGATGATATGGGTATGGGCAAGTTTGCCATGGAGAAAA
Source organism: Adansonia grandidieri (assembly GCA_038382065.1). NCBI lineage: Eukaryota > Viridiplantae > Streptophyta > Magnoliopsida > Malvales > Malvaceae > Adansonia > Adansonia grandidieri. The sequence continues at coordinate 9,125,554 of JBBYHK010000007.1, read as the reverse complement.
CAACCAGATTTGGCAGAGTTTTGGACGAGTTTTGTGTAGGTAACAGAGTCAAAAGATTGATGCATGCAACATGTTTGATAAAATTGGTTGAAAATAAGGAGCTTAGGTAAGCCAAGTAGCTTGGTTTTCTCAAGTAACATGGCTTCTAAACATACAAGTTTCCCTTAAAAGACGAGCCAAATAGGTAAATAACATTAACATCGCATATCCTCATCTGTTTATTGATGTTGTAAGTAATGCTTGAGGGTGAAAATGGAGAAGGAAGAAGATAGAGGAAGACGTGACTTTGCGGCGGAGGGAAGCAGGACGGCCAATGAGCCACCAAGTGTTGCAGATCCAGCAGCTTCAAAAGTAGGGAAGGCCCCTCATCACCAGCACCCACCAGTTCAGAGCAGGAAGTGATAAAGGCAAGAACGGTTAGGCTGAACGACAGGCTGAAGAAGCTAAATATAAACTATCACGGCTTAATATTCTTACCCTAACGGCTCTCAACAGGCATCTTACTTACCCAGACCAGCGCCTAGGTTTCATCCTTCTCTAATGCAAGTAACATGGACATAACATATAGTCATATATATTCAATTTAAAATCATGTCGCGTCTTTGAAAATAAAAGCTAAGTTAATTAATGAGTATTTTGAGAAAAAAAAAAGGAAAAATTCAAAAAAAAAAGTGAAATAAATGATAATTATTAAAAAAGGTAAAAGTAAAAAAAAATTAAAAAAGGGAAACAATAATTATTATAATTATTAAATAAGAGTTTATAATTACCTATTTATTTTTGTCTTATCTTTTTATCTGGCAGCCTATTTGATAGCCAAATCTATTGAAGGTGAGAACTGACCCTCTCTCTTTATATATATATATATATATATATATATGTATATATTAAAAATGATATTTATAAATAATAAAATATTTTATATTAAATTTTAAATTATTTTTTAAAAATAAAAAATAATATATATTATATATAATATGTGAGGGTAAAGAAATCGATCCTCCAACATACTAAATATAAATTATATATAATATATATTATATAGTACATATATATTATATATAATAAAAATTAAAAAAATTATATAATATATTAAAAATACAATTTAAAAAATACAAGATAAAAAATATTTTATATTGAATTATATATTATTATATATTATATATTATATATTATATATTATATGCATTGTATGTTACAATAAATGAATGTATGACTTACTATAATTAAATGTACGAATGAGTATAACTAAATATACAATTGAATATAACTAAATGTACAGATGACGAG
>JBBYHK010000007.1:9113535-9124164 GCA_038382065.1 Adansonia grandidieri | reverse complement strand
TTAGTACCTATAAGTAAACGTACATACAATGATAAATGAATATATGGATCACCATAACTGAATGTACGAATGACTTTAACTAAATATACGAATAATTATAACAAGATGTATAGATGACCAGAAATGAATGTACAGGACACTAAAACCAAATCTACGATAAACCGTATGGCCATGAACTTATCAAAATGTTAGAGAGCAATTCTGCACATTACTTGGACATCAGATATGACAATCACATAAAATGTACATATGCTAATAAGTTAGTGTAAATTTGACCATTAACATATTTGGAATGCACTTACTCATTAGATGCATGTAGGAAACATTAAATGTCAAATGTTGGTACCCATAGGGAAATATACATATGCTGATACCCATGAACTTATACATATGTTGGGACCTATGAACTTATATATATGCTAATACCCATAGGCAAATATACAAATGCTGTACCCATGAACTTATCAAAATGTTAGAGAGTAATTCTGCACATTACTTGGACATCAGATATGACAATCACGTAAAATTTACATATGCTAATAAGTTAGTGTACATTTGACCATTAACATATTTGGAATACACTTACACATTAGATGCATGCAGGAAACATTAAATGTCAAATGTTGGTACCCATAGGCAAATATACATATGCTGATAAATGAATGTATAGATCACAATAACTGCATGTACGAATGAGTTTAACTAAATGTATGAATAATTATAACTAAATATACAAATGACTAGAAATGAATGTATAGGACCTTGTAACCGAATCTACGTAAAACCGTATGGCCATGAACCATATCAAAATGTTAGAAAGCCATTGTGCACATTGGTTGGAAATCAGATATGACAAACACGAAAGACACTAATGTGCACAACGAGGGGAACTTGTACATTCAGTTATGATTGTATTTTTTTTATTATTTTAAATAGATATTTAAGATTTAATATAAATTTTTTTTAATTTTTTATTATTTTAAAAAGTATTTTTAATATATATATAATATATATTAGGGTATATTTTAGGGATCGGTTTCCCTCGTATAGAAACTGACTATTCGCAAATGGGAACATATATATATATCGAAATTAAATATATTAGTTTTGATCATCTATACATTTAGTTATAAGCACTTTCACATTCAATTATAGTCACATGTACATTCAGTTACGGACACTTGTACATTGTTATAATTATATTTTTATTTTTTATTATATATTATATATATTATATATTATATCATATATGTATTATATAAAATATATTATATATTATGTATCATGTATATTACTTTTAATTTAAAAAAAATAATTTGAGATTTAATATAAAATATTTTTATTTTTGTTATTTTTAAATAGTAATTTAGGACTCAATATAAAAGATTTTTATTTTTTATTATATAATATATATTATATAATTTATATATAATATATATGATTTTTAATTTTTTCAAAAATAATTTGAGATTTAATATAAATATTGTTTATTTTTATTTTTAAATAATAATCTGAGATTTAACATAAAATATTTTTAATTTATATATATATAATATATTATTATATTATATTTATAATATTATATATTATATATTTTATATGTACTACATAATATATAGTATATATAATATATGTTATTTTTATTTTTTAAAAAATAATTTAGATTTAATATTAAATATTTTGTCATTTTTATTATTTTAACTAGTATTTAAAATTTTAATAGAAAATATATATATTATTTTTATATTAATTTAGTATTTAACATAATTCAAGATTTATTATATATTGTATATATACAATATGTTAGGGGGTCGGTTCCACCAAGTAAAGAAAAAAACAGCAGGCAAAAGTTGGATGAAATAAGGGGTAAAAATGTAACTACATTCTCTTAATTAATAATTTTAATAATTGCTATTTATTTTTGAAATTATTTTTTTTATTTCATTTTTTAATAATTATCAATCCACTTCTTTTTTTTGTTTTTAAGAATTCTCCCAAAAAACAAAACTTCACTTTAGTGGGATTTGCTGTAGAGGTTCTTATAAAAATTACTTTTAATTTAAGTTAATTTTAAATATATTTAAAATATCAAATATTTTTAATATTTTTAAAATGTTGTGTTGAATTGGGCACACCCATGGTTGAAAACTAAGATATTTTTTTTAAAAATATATTATTTTTAAAAAAGATTAATAGATAAATATGTAAAAAATAATAATAATAATTTTTTTAAGTGGTTGTTAATAAAATGAATGGATAGTTTTTTAAATTTTAGTGCTCATTTAAGATAGGATTTATATTTCATGCATTGTCGGTATATATATTCATATACTGACAGTGAATTACATGCTATCATCTATTAAAATTTATAGCTATCAGCAATATTTTTTGGATTTTTAAAATTTTATTTTTGTTTATTGATGAAGTGTTATTTTAATATTCACTATTAGTGTATAAACTTATAAACTGATATCAATATCAAATACATGATTTTTAAGTAATAGGGCATTTTTCTATGAATGAGTGGATAATTTTTAAAATTTTATAGTTTTTAGTAAAATATAAATATACGTAAATATTGTTAATACTATTATTTTAATTAGATTTTTTTAACCTTTCTCTAACTCAATTAGGAAAGATCATTGTGGCAATAGCCCAAGTCTCCTTGATCACACTGTGGTTGTTAGCACTTATGAGTGTAACACTACGAGGCAGGGGTGATGATATTCTCTCTCGGATAAGCATAAGAAACAGAACCAAACATGGAGAGAAGTAAAGGAAAGCAATGAGTTTTTAGTGATTTCCTTCTCAAGTTTGCACACATTATAGGTGTTAAAAACCTAACTTGGTTAGATAAAAAAGGATCAACAAAATCAATTTTAAATTTAAAATCTAAACAGCCAGATAAAGTTATTTAAACTTCAAATTTTGATTATAGATTTTAAATTTAGAATCAAAAAATCCAGGTGATATCTTATCCAGACTGTAATTTTGATTAAATTGAACTTAATTACTAACAATCTAGAAGACAAAGCCTAGTCCACTTGACCTTTAAGCTTAAGCCCAACCCGATGGACGCGTGTGTATGGTTCAATCTTACATGGACCTCAACCCTCAAACAAAAGTTTGGGTTCTCTTTAGGACCCAACCCTACGTTGCAACTTAGTCTTTATAAACCACATAGCCTTATATTTTAGTTACTAATGTGAGATTCTTTACCCCCAAACAATTTGAACCAAACATTCTTCCTTTTTAAATAGGCATCTTGAGAACAATTTCTCATTTATCGTAGATATCAATTGTATAATTTATTTATGCACCGTATATCTACATATGACAACTTACATATTAATATACATATTTCGTACTTTGTAAATATGAATTAGCCTATGGATATCCAACACTACGTCGGTCACCCATAATCAAATGGAATTGTAGTGAACACTTTTAAAGATCTTCAACTGATTTCCATTAAGGCTATTATTGATGGTTTATGCCTTGTTGATGCTCCAACACCACCAATTTAGGACATTAGAAATTGGTTGCAACCAAAAATAGTAGTAATGCTGAAAATGACTACTATTTATCATGGCTTGATGAGCAATCGAGCAAAAGCATGCATTTTTCCTTTGGGACCCTTGAAGATTCTTTCTAGCTCAGCTTAAAGAAATAGCAAAAAGTCATATAGAAGTGGGCAAAGCCTTTTATGGGTAGTGAAAAATCTATTTAAAGATGAAAGGCAAAGCATGATGAAGATAATCTCAACGTCGATTTAGACAATATTTTGCTAGAAGGTTTTATGGAGAGAACCAAAGATGAGGGTCTAGTTGTGAAGACATTTACACCACAAGTATTAGTGTTGAAAAATAACTCAATCAATGGCTTCATGACTCATTGTAGGTGAAACTCAACTTTGAAAGTAGTGGTTTCCAAGGTGCCAATGATTGCATGGCCTTTGCATGCAGAGCAACACTTGAATTAGAACGTTTTGGTTGAAGATATAAATATGGTTATTCCAATGGAGCAAAGAAGGGGAGAGAGGTTTATGAGCGGAGTTGAGTTGGAGAAGCGATTAAAAAAGTTAACAGAATCTGACAATGGCAAAAAGCTTAGAGAAAAAAGCTTAAAAATGAAACAAAAGGCTATAGCTGCTTAGGCTCTAACGTCTTCACTAAAGCACTTTCAAAGTTGATTCAATTATAGAAGCAAGGTTGATAATTTGAGTATCTCAAAATTTGTAGATGACTTTATGTAGTCTTTGTATTATAGTTAAAGGTGTGATTTAAGGGATGTTTGGTAATGGTTGAAAATTTTCAAAGCATTGAAAAAAAAAAAATTCAATGCGTTTGATTTTTTCAATGCGTTTGATAACTTAAATTAAATATTAATTAATTTAAAATTTTTAACAAAAATGTGTTGAATATGATAAGTAGGTAAAAAGCTACTTATCACTTAATGTAGAATGGATTAAGTGAATTTTATTTTTCAAAAATTAATATTTAAATTAAATTAACCATTTTTTAAATATAAAAGATGAAATATTTAAATTAAACATTTCATTTTTATCTAAAACAATCTAGAATGATATAAAACTATTACTAAAATAAAAATTAATAATTTTCAAGATTTGATTAAAACCCTCAAATATATCGATGCTAATGTCTTTGTATCAATACAACATGTTGAGTATCTATGCTCACCCTTGATATATCGATACTCACCTTGATGTATCGACACTCACCCTTGGTGTCTCGATACAACACCTTGCAACGGTCATATTTTTAAGTCCATGTATCAAAACTCTTGCTAGTGTATTAATACAATATGGTGGATTTGAATGGAAACTCACATTTACGAAGGTTACAACAGCTTTTGACCTGCTTAACGTCCATAATTCAGTTTCAAGCTATAAATCGAGGTTTCTAATAGTTGAAGAAGCATAAGATACAAAGATTAATCAAGCATTAAACATCAAAAGCTTAAAATCTTCAATTTCTTCATTCTTTTTATATTCATTTTGTATTATTCTAAGATCATTTTATATTTTATCCTTCTTGTACTCATACTCTACCAAACACCTACCTATTAAAGGTTCTAATTAGTTTGCAAACATTTCATCCATTTCATAAAAAAAAGGGTTATGTGAAAACACTTAAGAATTTTGGATAGAATTCTTAAGGGAATTGAAAGGTTCTATCTAAGCCTAAAAAAGATAAAATTGTAAGGTTATAACTTAACCTCAAAGGTAACAATTTCACTAGTGAATTATGAGAGTCACCTTGGCAAGAAAGTGCCAAGAAAAAAGGACATTGGCTTTTAGTTTAAGGATAGTGCCTTTACATATTGATTATTTATTTTTCTTATCCTTAACTCTTTTTTACTTTCACTTATTTCAACTTCTCTTAAACGATCAATTTGTGATCAAATTTTTAATAGAACTAATTCACCTTCTCTTAGTTCAATCATTACTTTGAGCTAACAATTGGTATCAGAGCTTTATTTTCTATTGTAGGTTTCACAACCTTGAGAAAATATCCTTAATAGCTAAAGAATAAAAGACACAAACATAATGCTTAAAGCTTCAAGAAGTTTACAAGAGTTAAAGAGCCAAAATGAGGTATGTCTAATGGCTTTTGAGACATATGCGAACGCTATAAGACTTGAAGGCTATTCCATCATAAGACCTTGACTCTTTAATGGTGATAACTACCCATATTGGAAGACAAGAATGAGGCTTTTATCCAAGCCAATGACTATCAAGTATGGAAGATCATTGTAAATAGACCATTCATTTTTAAAATGAAAGTTGGAGACATTGTTATGCCAAAGAAAGAAGATGAATGGGATAAGTAAGATAGTAAGATGACATAATTAAATACCAAGGCCATGCATACACTATTTTGTGCTCTTGGTCTAACTGAGTATAATATAGTCTTACTAGGTGACAATGCTAACCAAGTATGAGACAAATTAGCAACCACTCATTAAAGAATAAATTAAGTTAGGGAATCTAAAATAAGTATGCTTACACTTGACTATGAATTATTCAAAATGAAGGCAGATGAAACCCTCAAAGAAATGTTGGATAGGTTTATGGACATTATCAATGGGTTGAAGGCACTTAGAAAGACCTATCCAAATAAAGAGATGGTAAAAAAGCTTTTTAATAGTCTTATCAAGTCTTCGAAAGCAAAAGTGATAGCAATTGAGGAATCCAAGGATCCTAACACACTTTCTTTTGATGAACTCATAGGTTTTCTCTTAACCTATGAGATAAAGATTAAACATGGTCAAGAGCCACCCAATAAGGCAAGTCTTACCTTAATATCAACAAATATAAGTGACGATGATGAAAAGGTTAAGGAAGATGAAGAGATAATAATGTTTGCAAAATGATTCAACAAATTTATAAGGATAAACAAAGCAAAGAGACTTTCTAGAAGAGAAATGGTAAATGGAGAGTCTAACAAGAAAGAGAATGACTAAATTATTTGTTATGAGTGCAAGAAACTAGGGACGCATCAAATTTGAGTGTCCAATGTTGAAAAAGTAAAATGCAAATAAGCAAAAAAAGAAGACAGTGGTGACTAAATTCAGCCATAATGACACATCCGACAATAATGATAATAACTCATGAAGTTTACTTAATGAGTGCAAGAAACTAGGGACGCATCAAATTTGAGTGTCCAATGTTGAAAAAGTAAAATGCAAATAAGCAAAAGAAGAAGGCAGTGGTGACTAAATTGAGCCATAATGACACATCCGACAATGATGATAATGAAGTGCCCAACCTATGTGTCATGGCTCTTGATGAGCCCAAGGTATCTTCTAATGTAATCCCTATTCATTTGATGAGTTACATGATGTATTTGATGAGTTAGCATTAGAATTTGAAATATAGAAAAATGGTTTCTAAACTTAACGAAGAAATTGATTCATTGAGCATGACAAAAAATGATCTTAAAAAAGAGGTGGATCTAACTAAGAAAAATACCAACCTTCGCAACTCATTCTCAAGGTTTTACATGGCACAATAAAGTTGAATGTTATGCTAAAAACATAAAGATCATTCTTTGACAAAGATGGATTAAGCTATAATGGAATTGAAAAAAAAACTTATTTTAAATTTCCTTATGAAACAAAATAAACCATATGATGCATCTAATATGTGTACTCTTTGCCAAAAAATTGGTCATATATTTCATACTTATTCCTTGAAGGTTGTCATTTATAAAAGTAAGCTCACTAGAAGTGTGTGAATTCTTAAAGGAGTTAGCACATCTCAAGACGAGACTATTAACATGAAATAGATCTCAAAAAGACAAAAGAATTGTGATACTAATGCTCAAGGATCCAAAAAAATTTGGGTACCTAAAAACAAAACAAAATTTTGTGTTTGCAGGACAAAGAGAATTGCTTCATGGCAAATTCAACAAAGAAGAATTCTTGGTGCCTAAATAGTAGATGCTCAAGGCATATAACTAGTGACAAAAGTTAATTCGTAGAACTAAAGCCTAAGAATGGTAGAAATATTACTTTTGGTGATAACTCAAAATGATAAATTGAAAGCATTGGAACCATTGGTAACAATTCCTAATCTAATACTGAAAATGTTTTATTTGTCAAAGGTCTCAAGCATAACCTCCTTGGTATTAGTCAATTATATGATAAAGGCATGAAAGTTACATTTGAATCAATGAATTGTCGAGTACTTAATGTTAAGTCCAATAAAATTGCTTTCATAGGACATAGACAAGGAAATGTTTATATTATGTATTTGGATGACTTACTTTCTCAAAATATTTGCTTTGTTGCTAATAATGATAACATGTCTTGGTTGTGGCATAGAAGATTTAGACATGCTAGTATGAATGTGATTTCAAAACTATCTAGGAAAGACCTTACTGTTAGAATGCCAAAAATGAAATTGGATAATGATAGAAAATATGATGCATGTGTTTAAAAAACATAAGAGAGCTACATTTAGACTGATTAATATTGTTTTAACTACTAAAGTATTACAACTTATTCATATTGATCTTTTGGGTCTTACTAGGACATTAAGCTTAAATAGTAAACAATATGGATTTGTTATTGTGGATGACTACTTTAAGTTTACTAGGCTTCTCTTTTTAAGCTTGAGAGATGAAGCATTAGAAAATTTTATTATTTTTTGCAAAACTATTCAAAATGAAAAATGATATTCTATTTCAAGTGTAAAAAGTGACCATGGAAAAGAATTTAAAACTTTTGGTTTTGACAAATTTTGTAATGAAAATGGTATTAGTCATAATTTCTCCTAGAACTCCTAAACAAAATGGAGTTGTTGAAATGAAATATACAACCTTGGAAGAAATGGCTAGAACCATGCTTTATGAAAATAATTTACCAAGGTATTTTTGGGCGAAAGCCATTAACACTTCTTGCTATATTATAAATAGAGCTATGGTCAGGCCAATCTTAAAGAAAGCTCCATATGAACTTTTTAAGGGAAGAAAGCCTAACATTAGCTATTTTCATCATTTTGGATGTAAATGTTTTGTGTTAAATATGGAAAAAAAATAATCTTGGTAAATTTAATGCAAAAAGTGATGAAAAAAATTTTCTTGGCTATTTTACAAATTCTAAAGCTTGTAGAGTGTTTAATAAGAGAACCTTAGTTATTGAAAGTCCATACGTATTATATTTAATGAAGCTAACTCAACCTTGAGAAAGGTATCTCTTGATAGTGATGAGGTAGAGATTTACCAAGAAAATCAAGTTAAAGCATCGCACAAAAAACAAGAACAAAAAATTGAAGATCAAAAAGCTCCAAAAGAAAATGAACTATAAGAGTAACTCAAGTTGAAAGAGAAAAAAATCATCCTAGAAGTTGATTTATGTCAAAGAAAATGAGATAATTAGTGATCTAAATCAAGGGATAAGAACTAGATCTTTTTTTAGAAATATATGCAACAATGTAGCTTTTCTTTATCAAATTAAACCTCAGAATATAGATAAGGTCTTAAGAAATGATAGTTGGATCATAGCCATGAAAGAAGAGTTAAATCAATATGAGAGGAGAAAAGTTTGAAATTTAGTGGAGAGACTTAGTGATTATCCTCTTATAGGTACTAAATGGGTCTTAAGGAATAAATTTGATAGGCATGGAACTATAGTTAGAAATAAGGTTAGATTAGTAGCTGAGGAACATAGTCAAGAAGATAAAATTGATTTTGATGAGACTTCTACTCCTATAGCTAGATTAGAGGCCATTAAAATACTAGTAGCCTTTGGATGTTTTAATAATTTCAAGTTATTTCAATTAGATGTCAAAAGGTCATTTTCAATATGATTTTATTAATGAAAAGGTTTATGTTGAGCAACCTCCCAGTTTTAAAAATCCCAATTATCTTAATCATGTTTTTAAACTTTGAAAAGCCTTATACGGTTTAAGGCAAGCTCCTAAAGCATGGTATGTAGGGCTTTCAAAATTTTTATATTAGTCAAGTGCGAGTGAAGCCAATCCAGTCCCTACTGCAATTGATCCATTTTTTGAAAGATATTCCTTTCCCTCAAAAGTGTTGATATGGGCCCAAAGGCCCAGGTAGAAAGAGGAGCTCCTCCGAATAATTTATCTTTCATTTCTTAATTCGAGGCTTCCCGACTTAGCATTAGGTTTAAGTGGTTGTAATAGAGGCAACGTTGGTAAAACTCTTTTTATAAAAGTCAAAGGCAAGGACATTTTAATAGTTTAAGTTTATATTGATGACATCATTTTTGGTGCTACTAATGAATCTCTTTGTCAAGAATTTTCTAAGATAATACAAGGTGAATTCGAGATAAGCACAATGGGAGAATTAACATTCTTTTTGGGATTACAAGTCAAGCAAACAAAATATGGCATCTTCTTTAATCAAAAAATGTATACAAAGGAGTTATTCAAGAGGTTTCAAAGGGATAAAGCAAAGCCTTGCTCCACACTTTTGAGTACTCCAACAAAGCTTGAGAAGGATAAAGGAGATACATGTGTTAACTCCAAACTTTGTAGGTTTATGATAGGTTCATTCCTTTACTTACCGCAAGTAGACCTGATATAATGTTTAGTGTATGCCTATATGTTAGATATCAATCTTCACCTAGGGAGTCACATCTAGTTGCTGTAAAAAAAAAAAAAAAGAATTGTTTCAATATCTTAGAGATGCTCCCAACCTAAGCTTATGGTAACCAAAAAGATCATTTCTTGCCTTACATGTTTATTCCTATGTGAATTTTGGTGGATGTAACATTGATAGGAAAAGCAGTTCTAATACTTGTCAATTTCTTGGAAAGATTCTCATATCATGATTTTCTAAGAAACAAAATAATGTTACTTTGTCTACAACCGAAGAGGAGTACATACCCACGAGAAGTTGTTGTGCCCAAATCTTGTGGATACAACAAATAAAGAATTTGGGAATTACAATAGATCATATTCCTATTAAACGTGACAATACTAGTGCCATTTGTCTCACCAAATATCCAATTCAACACTCTAGAACTAAGCACATGGAGATAAGACAGCACTTTATTAGAGATTATGTTCAAAAAGGTAATGTTGTGTTTGAGTTTGTTAATACTTTGCATTAACTAGTGAATATTTTCACTACA
>JBBYHK010000007.1:9028672-9038939 GCA_038382065.1 Adansonia grandidieri | reverse complement strand
AGTAAGGTAGATCATAATAACTGAAAGAAAGAATCTGTTTTATATGTGAAAGATGTGGACTACTGTCTAACTCAGCACTAAGGCTATCGAGTAAGTGTTTCCAATTGAAAACCTCCTTGCCTTTGGTAGCCAAAAGTCCACCAATGGCCACAATTGCAAGGGGCAACCCTTCACATCTTTTGACTATGTCGAAAGTTAAACCCTTCAGCTCTTCAGGGCATTGCTTATCTTCATCAAATTGGAAAGCAGTTTTGCACAAAAGCTCTTGGGCCAATTCTAGAGGAAGAGGTTCCAAATTGTGGACATGAACAAGTGAAGATTTCTTGCAAAACTCAGCAGTGTTCGCGCTTCTTGTTGTCATTAAAATTTTGCTGCCTTTGCTATTATCCAATAAAGCATACTCCATATCTCGCCAAAAATCTTCCTTCCATACATCATCGAACACAACAATATACCTTTTATCGTATAGATAGTCTCTGCATTTGCTTATCAATTCCTCACCATCCATTGTGTCGATCCTAACCGGCGGGGATAGCTTTCGAGATTCATGGATTTGCATTATCATAGTCCTTAGCAGCGCCTCCACCTTATATGATTGAGAGACTGTGATCCAAGCATGGCAGTCGAAGTGTCCCTCCATGATTTGATCATCAAAAACTTTCTTAGCAAGGGTCGTCTTGCCGACCCCTCCCATACCCACCAATGAAATAACTGCGCGTGTCAGCTCTGCATCTGCCAATCTACGGGCCAACTCTTCTCGAGAAGAATCAATGCCCACAAGTGCCTCGTTGTCGACAAAATGCAATCCCATTCGAGGGTCAGATTGCTTACTGTTCCCGAAAGCTCCACCTAGAGGCACACGACCCAAGCTACTAAAGCCATATCTTTCACTTCTTTTCTTGATTTCCTGCACAGATGTTTTGATGTCTTTGATCTTTGATGCTGTCCGACGTTGCTTTTTCACCATCTTGGCTTGATGAGCTATTTTGCCCAAGGAAGCCATGAAACCATGCTGCTGCAGACGATGTTCTGTAACATGATAAAGCATGTATTCATCTATCACATCTTCTATCTGATAAGCTACTTCCCTTACATGCTTCACCCATAATTTCAAACCACCATTGCAATCCTCTTTGGCTGGCCTTGAATCTGCTTCTCTAAGGAAACAAGCAATGTATTCCAGTTCAATCCGGATGTCTTCAATTTCTTTCTTAAGCCCTTCAAATAGTTTCACCTCTGCACTAAGAAATGAAATTAACCTATCAAGAACTACACTCACAGCGATCTCAGCCATTTTCACTCCCAAGTTTCGCTTCACAAATTTTTACTTCGTTTCCTTTCCTTTTGGGGAATAAAAGCTTCGCAAACTTTTCTTAGGCTGTCCAAGTCTTCCCCCAATGTGTACCCCACATTTTGGTTGCAAGAAGTCAAAAGAAATTGATGGAAGAAGAAAGCGTAAGAGCAGCCTTATAAGAAAAAAAACAGTTTTTTCCGATGGTTAGAAGAATTTATACATCTATCCATAGTGGAGAGTTTACTTCATATTAAATTAGATTTGAGTAAGAAGTTCAACTTTGATTGATTCAATTTAATAAATATTATTATTTAAATCATTAAAAATAATTTTATTTAAATTTAATTATAAATATTAATATAAAAAATTTTAAATATTATTTTAAATAATGATAACTCTTTTTAATCCATTCGATTTTACAAAATTCTAAACCGTAATGCAATCTAATTGATGAACGCATTTAAAGTCACCTAATGGAATCCAAATTCTCTGCCTATCTTCGGGCTCCCTTCCTTGCCCGTTTCCATATATCACTGTCTGTTGACTAGTATTATGTCTATCTTTGTTTGATTTCAGATTTAGAGAAAGTGAAACAGTTAAAGAATTAAGAGTCTCCCTCCAAAAAAATCAAAATCTTAAATGCTTTTTCATTTCTTTTCTTGCTTTTAATTCTAAGATTTTATCTTTTTCTTTTAATTAAAAATATTACTTTTATTTTCATAATTTCATGGTAAATACATTTTTCAAAAGCATGAAGACAGACTTCCAAAGTATATACTAGTTTTACACCCTGCATAGCATGGAGCATGTGAATATATTATATGATAATTTTTTTTAACTTATAATTGTAATATCTTTTTGTTATACCAGTTGGATGATCGACCAAATGCTTTATCGTTGTCATAATCAAAAAGACTACTAGGCAACCAGGCGACTACCAAAACATGATCAGAAATTGATGCGACATCTTAGTAGCAACATGATCTCAGAACTGACACTTCCTGAATGACGGCCGATTGACAAAGACGACCATAAGGCACCATAGCTTGGCAACTAGCTCGGTGCTAGCTGTTCTCCTGTCAAATTACTTAACATCATGTCTCCAGCAACATCTATAAAAGGGTAAGCAAACCGAATGGTAAGGTAGACCTTTATAATTCTCAATCTTCTTTGTTATATTTTCAAAATCAGTATACTAACTTAACCATTGGAGAGTACCACAGAGTACCAACTCTGGCACCCTCTGACTCTTTTTGTGCTGCTAGGCTATGGTCGACCTTTTGAAAGAAGAGCATAAACACTTTTAATACAATAATCAATATAATTACAATTTCATAAGGTAATAATTAATTTTTATTAATTTTTTAAAAGTGGTAGTGTAACTAAAAACCTATTGATAATGTTCGATTAATAAAGATGATAACGAAGAATATCTTATGTACATAACTTTGTTGTAATTAGATTTTTGCTAGAAAATTAGTTGAAAGTATAAGATTTAGAATCTGTTTTTGTGTAAGCAAGTTTTCACCTTTTATGTATTTAAAAAAAATGTAATAACTTATTACCATGGTGAATAAAAGAAATTTATGAAAGAATGATCTGAGATCGATCGGATATTTGTAAGTTTTCAATATTCGAATTTAAATTTATTTAATTTATATAATATAAATCTATTTATATATTATTTACTTACTATTCGATTATTATTGTCCAAATTCACATGTGACTTAAATAAAAATATCAATTAAATATCATCATTCGTTAAATTAATTTTTAAAAGATAAAAAGTATAAAATTAATCAATTTTAAAAATAAATGATAAGAAACATCGAAATATCATTTTGTTTGGTTTTAATTTCAAAGTCTTCCTTCGTTTTAAGAAAATTAAGCAAGAAACAGAAAGTGAAAGAGGGAGAAGCCAAAGTTTACACAGTCGATGTCTCCATTTATGGAGCCACAGGCGGTAGGAGATGTGGACACAAATGTCGTTGGTTCCCATGGGTTGTGTGGTCATAGTTGTCCAAATGACGTACCACATACTTATTGGCAGCCATCCCATAATCACGTTTGTTTCCGGGAAAAATTCCCAAAAGGAAAATTTCCCAAAAGGAAAATTTACCGAAAATAAAGAAGAAAAGGTGAAATGCTGAAAAGTTATTAAATAAAAGGAAATAATAATTTCTAAAAATATTAATAAGGAAACAAAATTACCATTATATCCTTAAAGTAAAAACATATGTTTAGCTTTCCCCCCACTGAGTTCATCTGCTATTTTCAAAGCATAGAAGAAAGGTGAAGAAGAAGGGTTGTCTGTCGAGTCCCTGTCACTCCGGATAAGCGCTGCTGGCGACATCTGAAAGTGAAATTAAGCTTTGGATGTGAAACAGTTTATGAACAAAGAATATCACCGTAAATCCATCTCCTAATTTCCTTGCTCTTCCTGTCATCCTCTGTTTCATTGTTGGTCTAGAGGCTAACTTTATCAAGTACATTATTCGGGAAAAAGTTGTAGGCAAGGAATATAAAGGTATGTTGTAGTTACTTTAGCAATATAGCATTTTATTTTTAGTTATAATTAATTGATTATTGTCATTGGGATTTAGCAAGATTTTAGGAAAAGTAATATATATATATATATATATATGAAGGATGTAATTTTTTAGGATAATTGATTATGGAGAATATAGAATTGATACATACACTAAGATCCAATGGCATATTTGGTATAAGTACATTATGTAAATAATGCTTCCATACTAAAAAAAAAAAGATTTAGAGATGAAATTTGCTGAATCAATTTGTTTAAAATGTAGGGATTGTAGGCAACATATGTTAGCATGTAGAAATCAATATTACCTAAATGAATTGAAGGTCATTGTTTTATTTGTTATTGGGATATGTATAGGGAGACCCTATTCTATGCACTAACATAAGGTTTAGTTGTTAAGAAACCAATCGATATGTAAATTGATCATATCATTTTTTGCTATTGGAGTAGAGAACATTCGAGGTTACATTTGCAATGATTCTGATCATCTCAATTGTGTCAAACTTCTAGATACAAGTGTTAAAGTAGTTGGCTGGTATAATTGGATTAATAGAATGGACATGTTAGGATTTGCAAGTCAATTTGGAGTAGGGTCAATTATCATGGTTTATGGGTTTTAGGGTTATTTTATGAATGTATTTATTGATTGTAGTTTAATGGTTGCATTTGTAATAGGCATGTTTGAGGAGTGCGAAAGTGTGTGATTGCTTAATGACTTCCGATGACTTGTCAATCTTTCTATTAAGGTAAGCACTGTTTAACTTCCCACGGTAGTATGGTGGTCCGTACATTCATATATCAGCATATGTACATTTATTGATGGATATATACATTTTAGTTTTAATGTTTCGAACATGCATATAACGCATAAGAACATTTGGATATCGGCATAAAGAAATTCAATTATGGTGAAATGTACATTAACTGCATTAGCTGGGGTATGGCTTGAGTGATTGTCATACATCTTATCCAACCAATACGCATAATTAATCTCTGACAGTTTCAAACGGTTTATGGACATACAATTTAGTGTAGAATCAATTTTACAGTCTACTTGCTTCTTGTACATTAGCTATGGTTTGTTGTGCATTAGTTATAATTAGTCGTTCATTTAATTATAGTGAGTCATACTTTCATTTATCCTTACATGTAAATCAAGTCATGCATTTCAACTTTTTACTCTTAATGTTTCCTACACAAATTTGATGTGTAAGCGCATTTCATTATGTATGTAATGCATATTTAGTATTATGGTGAAATGTACATTAACTACATTAGGTGTTGCACGCCTTACATGATTGTCATATATCCTCTCCAACCAATGTGCATAATTGCTCTTGGACTTTTTCATATGGTTTGTGGCCATATTTCCATGTGTAGAATCGATTTTACAGTCTTGTACATTCATTAATGGCCAAATGTACATTTAGTTAGTTGTACATTTAGTTTAGTGAGTCGTACATTTAGTTTAGTGAGTCGTACATTCATTTATCCTTACATGTACATTAAGGCATGCATACCTACTAATGACTCTTAAGGTTCCTTACATGATTCCAATGCATAAGCATATTTCGTAATGCGTGTACCATGTACTCGGTGTTAATTATTGGTGAAATGTACATTAACTCACTTTAGCTGTTGTGGGCCTTGCATGATTGCCATACATCATGTCCAACCAATACGCATAATTGATCTCTGACATTTTCATACTATTTATGGCCATACGATTTAGCATAGAATAGATTTTATGGTCTTGTACATTCAATACTAGCCAGTTATTCATTTAGCTATTGTCTGTCGTGCATTTAGTTGTAATCAATCATATATTTAATTATAGTGAGTTGTACATTTATTTATCCTCAGAGGTACATCAAGGCATGCATACCAACTTTTGACTCTTAATATTTCCTACACGAATCCAATGAATAAGCGCATTTCGTAATGCGCATACCATATATTAGGTATTAATTACTGGTGAAATGTACAGTAACTCACTATAGCTATTGTACACCTTAGTGATTGTCATACATGATGTCCAACCAATGCGCACAATTGCTCTTTGATTTTTCAATATGCTTCATGGCCATATGGTTTAGTGTAGAATGTTTTAGAGTCTTGAACATTTATTTTTTTAAGTTATACATTTAGCTATAGTCTGTCATATATTTAGTTATAATTAATTGTACATTTAGTTGTAGTGAGTCGTACATTCATTTATCTTTACACGTACATCAATCCATGCATTTCAATTTCTTACTTTTAATGTTTCCTACACGAATCCAATGTGTAAGCGTATTTCATTGCGCACATACCATGTACTTGGTGTTAAGGTGCAATGTACATTAACTGCATTAGGTGTTGTACGCCTTGCGTGATTGTCATGTTTGTGTCCAACAAAATGCGCACAATTGCTCTCTGACATTTTCACATGGCTTATGGCTATACGGTTTAGTGTATGATTGGTTTAGGGTCTTGTACATTCATATATAGTCAGTTGTGCATTCAGCTATTATATGTCGTACATTTAGTTGTAATCAGGCATACATTTAGTTATAATCAGTTGTACATTTAGTGGTAGTCAGTCGTACATTCAATTATCCTTACACGTACATCGATCCATGCTTTTTAACTTTTTACTCTTAATGTTTCTTACACGAATCCAATGCATAAGTGCATTTCTTTATGCACGTACCACATACTCGATGTTAAGGTGAAATGTACATTAACTGCATTAAAAGTTGTATGCCTTGCATGATTGTCATGTGTCATATCCAAGGAATGCGCACAATTGCTCTTCGACATTTGCACATGTTTCATGGCTATACAATTTAGTGTAGGATCGAATTAGGGTCCTATACATTCATTTAGAGTCAGTTGTACATTCAACTATTGTCTATTGTACATTCAGTTGTAATTAGTTATACATTTAGTTATAATTAGTTGGCCATTTATTGGTAGTGAGTCATACATTTAGTTATCCTCACACATACATCAATTCATTCTTTTCAACTTCTTACTCTTAATGTTTCCTACACAAATCCAATGCATAAGCGCATTTTGTTATGCACGTACCACGTACTTGGTGCTAAGGTGAAATGTACATTAAATGCATTAAGTGTTGTACATTTGCATGATTGTCAATATCCTATCCAATGAATGCACACAATCGCTCTTTTACATTTTCACATGTTTATGGCTATACGGTTTAGCATAGGATCGATTTAAGGTCCTGTACATTCATTTATAGTCAGTTTTACATTCAACTATTGTCCGTCATACATTTTGTTGTAATCAATTGTACTTTTAGTTATAATCAGTTGTATATTTAGGTGTGATGACTCATACATTCAATTATTCTCACATGTACATCAATCCATGCGTTTCAACTTCTTACTCTTAATGTTTCCTGCACGAATGTAATGCATAAACGCATTCGTTATGCACGTATCACGTACTTGTTGCTAAGGTGGAATGTACATTAATTGCATTAGGTGTTGTACGCCTTGCATGGTTGCCATATATCTTGTCTAACGAATGTGCACAATTGCTCTCCAACATTTTCACATGGTTCATGGCTATACAATTCAGTACAGGATCAGTTTTTTATCTTGTACATTCATTTATAGTTAGTTGTACATTCAACTATTTTCTGTCATACTTTTAGTTGTAATCAGTTGTACATTTATTTGTAATTGGTCGTATATTTAGTTATAGTAAGTTGTATCCTCATTTATTCCCAGAGGTACATCAAAGTATGCATATCAACTATTGACTCTTAATATTTTCTACACGAATCCAATGCGTAAGCACACTTCATAATGCACATAGCACGTACTTGGTGTTAATTATTGGTGAAATGTACATTAACTGCATTAGTTGTTGTGTGCCTTGCGTGATTATCAAGTATCAGTCCAACGAATGTGCACAATTGCGCTTGGACATTTGCACTTGATTCATGGCCGTATAGTTTAGCGTAGAATCGATACAAGTGTCTTCTACATTCATTATTGGCCAGTTGTACATTTAGCTATATATGTCGTACATTTAGTCTATGTGAGTCGTACATTCATTTATCCTCACACGTACATCAAGCCATGCATGCCAACTCTTGACTCTTAATATTTCTTACACGAATCCAATACCTGAGCGCACTTCGTAATGCATGTACCACATAGTAGGTGTTAATTAATGGTGAAATGTACATTAACTCGCTATAGCTGTTAATCGCCATACGTGATTGTCATACATCATGTCCAACCAATGCACATAATTGCTCTGAATTTTTCATATCATTCATGGCCCTATGGCTTAGTATAGAATTGAGGTTAGAGTCTTATACATTTATTTTTTTTTAGTTGTACATTTAGCTATAGTCCTACATGATTGGTGTTATGGTGACATATACATTAGCTACATTAGTTGTTGTAAATCTTACATGATTGTCATATATGGTGTCCAATCAATTCATAAAATTGATCTCTGATATTTGGCCTTCAGTTCAAGGTCATACGATTTAGCATAGAATCGATTGATGTCTTCTACATTCCGTAATGGTTAGTTGTACATTAGGCTTTAGTATGTCATACATCCAGTTATAATCTGTTATACATTTACTTATAATCATTCGTACATTTAATTAATGCGAGTCGTACATTCATTTGTCCTAACTTGTATACCAAGGTATGGATTTCCCTTTTTTGTCACAGATGCTGATTACATATACAATCATAGCTGACTGTCGGCATTGAGAACGTTTCTCTCTTTGACCATATCCATCTTTCAGGGAAAAAAATGAGACAAGCAATTGTAGTTTCCAGTACAACTTTCCAAGGCGACGGATGAGGAATACAACAATTATTTTTTTTTTTGGGGTATAATTTTCAGGTATATTTTTTAATGATCTTTTATTGCTTCTCCTTTAATGTTTACAAAATTAATCTATCTTTGCACATTTCTTTCAATTAAAAGTAATTCTTTCTTTCGTGTCAAACTTTCACTATATTCTTTTAATTTCTTCAAAGGGACAATTGTTGTCATTTTTTTTTTTTGAATTTTATTTTTATATTAATTTTTGGCATAATTTTGTAATTAAAATATTATTATTAATAATTAGTTATAAATCTATTTGAGTTATCTTTTTTTTTCTTTGCTATGCTCTCCAACATTTTTAATCCTTTCGTATCTATTCATTCTATTTTATTTTATAATAGTCAAATTGATAGGTAAAAAGGAAATTCAATTAAAAAAAGTATAAGTTAATAAAATTAAAATTTATTATATGACATATTAAATTTTAAATTAAATTTAAAATACTTAAATGCATGATTTTTTTTAATTATTATAAAATTTAAATCAAACCAAATTTAAAACAATTAAATGCATAATTTAAGATAATTATTTAATACAATCTGCATCTCAAAAAAGTCAGATCATTCACGTAAGACAATCGCCTTTTATGCTAAAAGCTTTGGCTTTTTATACTTGCATAAGATTAATTCTCACTTTATATAAGATAAAGTAATAATGAAGACGTGGTTTTATAAATTTTTACGTTCAAAAAAATTTTAAATTCTAAATTTGGGTCACTCAAAATTAATATTTGATATGTTAAAATCTAAATCTAATTTTTTTTATTCGACATCCAAACAAAAAAATTTTAAATTTATCAATCCAAATTTAATTTTTTTTAGTACAAATTCATATTTCTAAATGGGCCATTTAAAAATTTCATTGTCGGAAAAATTCAATGGCTCTGTTTTAATTTTTAACGTTGCTCTCACGCTTTCTTTTCTTCTATTAGTTTCTTTGGCTTCCTATAGCCAAAGTGTAGGGTAAACATATGGGGAGGACTTTGAAAGCCCGAGAATTTTAATTATTATTATTATTATTATAATAAAATAAGAATAATATTAAAAGAATTATTTAAAAATTTATTACTAACATACATAAACTCTCAATATTTAAAGAATTTAACTAATAAAATTAAAGAAAATATGATAAACGGATGATATACTTTATTAATAATGTTTTTAAAACTCATGATATTATTTACTTTTTGATAAATGAATATTTTATCATATATAGATCTATTCAAGGGTCAGGTTATCCACCCGGCCCAATTGGGCTTAGACTCGAGTTCTCATATTTTTATATTAGATTAGCCCAACCCGGCTAGGACAGTGATTTTAAATTAATATATTTTATTTAAATTAAATTATAAAATATATAATATTAATAAAAATATTTTTTAATGTGATAAACATTAATTTTTGCTTAAATAGACAGGTATGAGCATGTTAAATAAAAGCTTGGGCTTGGGATTTTAAAAAAATTTGAGCCGCAACCCGACCCAACCCATGAGCAAGTTTAATCATATTTAAAATATAAATTAAATTTTTAATATTTAATTAAATTATTAAAAGAAT
>JBBYHK010000007.1:8958258-9009265 GCA_038382065.1 Adansonia grandidieri | reverse complement strand
CGGACGGTTAGATTGATTGAACAAGTGGCTTGTTTGATCTGACGAATATAAGAAAAGCTGTAAAAATGGGATTATATTAATAAAAAATTGTTCTTATTTAATTTTTTAAAAATTTTATTTGTTATTAATGAGATTTGAATGGTTACTCTGTTTAAATCTTTTAGTTTTATAACAAAGATTATACCATTAAATCAAATACATATTTTTATTAATTATCAATTGTATTTAATATGTATTTTACAGTAAATTTAATGTTTAAACATTAAAAAAAACTATCAAACCTATCGGTCCAATCAATTAGATCAAGAATCAAATATCTGACTTTAAATTATTTTTTTAACCTTGTTGATATTTTTATATATTTATCGTACTTGACTATACTAATAATCATTATTTTTGTGACCACAACAAATATAACAAAATTGAAAATGTGTGCATGTTCATTAGATCTATCCACTAGTTAAGTTACCTGCTCAGCTTGGTGGCTAGGTTTGCTTGAGCTGAGCAGTGGATATGACTTTTGCCATTTCTGCCTAACCCAGCTTAAATTAATATTTAATAATTTATTTAAATTTAAATATAAAATATATAAAAATTAATATAAAAATAATTTTTTATTAATTATAGACAGTAAATATAGATAATTTAAATAAATAAAATCAAATTTAAACCTTAAAAAAATTTAAAATTTTTTAAGTTGTAACCCGATTCATAAATACCTTTAATAATAGTAATTTAAATACATGATTATAGAGTTGTTAAAAAGAAGTTGAAAAATCAATGTTTATAATGTTTTTTTTTCTTTTTTTGAGTTTAGGGAGCCCACACATCGATGAACGGACAGGTTGCCAACTTTGCAAATACGGTGGTAGAAATGAGACGGTTGTTCAGAGGCGATACCAATGCGCTGAGCAGCTATCTAAGCAAGTGCATTTTTTATTGCGGGTTGGGAAGTAACGATTACCTTAATAACTATTTTATGCCCACTTTCTATACAACCAGCTCTGATTTCACTGCCAAAGCTTACGCGGCTGCTCTTATTCAGGACTACACTCGCCAGCTAACCGTAAGTAATTTATCACATCCAAAAGAATATTTTAATAGTTTCGCTCCTAGACTTGTCTTAGGATTTGATTACTTGCTAGGTTCATTCAATTTATTTTAAATTAGATTGATTTTAAATATAGCCTTTTTAACTCGAATTGATTTGATTTAATTAAAATTATTATTTATTTAATAATTATAAAATATATTTTTATTTAAATTTAAGTATAAAATATATAAATATTAATATATTTTTTAATTTTTTTAATTTTTTCAACAATAAAATGGGTTTGCAAGTTAACTCGGGCTAGGACTGGGTAAATGAAAAAAAAATTTCATTATAGCTTAGCTCAACTCATGGATAAATCTAATCATAGTGTTTAAAAGCAAAGATTTAAATAACGATAGCAATATAGCGATGTTACAATAATTATTTTGTGATTTCAATTCTTTGACGCCAATATTCAACGTCATTTGGTTGTGAATGGTTAGCGGTCTATAGTAGTTAAACTCACAATAGTGAATTACATGTATATAAATTAGATTTACAACTTGCAAATAAATTTTTTATTTTATAAATAAAAAAAATCACATACTATCAAAAATTATTTTAAAAAATTAATAAAAATATAATTATAATTGCTATGCTTTATAGTACATTGTCTAAAATAAAAAATTTACAATCGTGATGGTCACAATAACATCTGTTATATCTGCAATTACAATAAACGTAATATAAAAAATTTATGATCGTAATGATCACAATAGTATTCAATACGTCCGCAACCATAATGTATATAAGATGATAAAAACTAATCTGGGATCCTAATTTAAATTTCTAGTACGTGATTATAATTTAAAATTCTATTTAAAAGATGATAACTTCTTCTTTTTTGGTGTGTGTGCGCGCTTGGATTTTCATAATTCAGCAATTATATGGCTTGGGAGCTCGAAAAGTGATCGTAACAGCGGTTGGACCAATTGGTTGCATACCATACCAACTTGCACGGTTTCATAGTAGTAGCAGCCGATGCAATGAAAACATCAACAAGGCAATCCTTCTTTTCAACACCGAGCTAAGGAAGCTGGTCGACCGTTTCAATGGTGGCCAACTGCAAGGAGCTAAGTTTGTTTACTTGGATTCCTACAAAAGCAGCCTTGATCTCTATCAAAATGGCACTGCCTACGGTAATTAATCTACTACTATAAAATTAACTTTAATATGAATCCAAACATTTGATTCAATAGTTGATGCCTGATCTCTTCTTCAAAGAATAAGTTCAATTCCATCCTTCCCCTAATCCAAAAAATAAAAAAAAAAAAAAAACAAAAAAAAACTTTAATATTTCCTTGAAATTAAATGTTCATATATGTTCGTCAAATGTCTATCTATGTTACTTGAATTTTTTTTCTTTAAAGCATTCATATCCAATACTTGTGCCTGACATAGGTGTAGAGTATGATTTTTTAAATATATGAAAAACTTTAGAAATATTGTGTGTGTGTGTATATATATGTGTGTATCGGATATACACTCTTATGTAATACCCATCCTCGAGTCTAAGCACGTAATATAGGTTTCCATGAAATAAAATATTCATATATGTTTGTTAATTTTCATCAATATCACTGGACCCCTCATTTTCTCTAAAGGATTCATACCTGATACTTGTGTTTGACACATTTAAACAAATCTACGAAGCATGCTCGTGTATGGAGTATATATACTTGTGTACAGAGTATATATATTTATATCGGATGCATAGTTATTTTCGATACTTACCCTCAAGTCTAGATAATGTAGGTTTTCCATGAAATTAAATGTTGATATATTTCCGTTATGTATACAGGGTTTGAAGTAATAGACAAAGGATGCTGCGGAGTTGGAAGGAACAATGGGCAGATAACGTGCCTTCCGCTTGAACAACCATGTGCTGATCGAAGGAAATACCTGTTCTGGGATGCCTTTCATCCCACCGAACAAGCCAACGCTTTATTTGCACAGTCATCCTATGGATCACAATCTTATACTTACCCTATTAACATCCAACAATTGGCAACTCTCTAAAATCAAAAGGATTCAACAACTTGTTCGCGTTATGCACCTTTTTTTTTTTTTTTTAACTTTATTTGTTGATGTGATAATTGCTACTATTAATTACTACTTGTATTTATATTATATTTGTGTTTTTTACATTATAATTGGTTGGTTAAATCGGTTCAATTGAGAATCGATTAATGATCTGGTATGGCCGTATGTTAGAACCGCTAGTAAGTGAACTATTATAAAACTTGTTCAACTAGTAAAAGATCGGTAAAAAACCAGATTTACTTATATTTTTATTTCTTCAAAATTTTATTTATAATTAATGAGATTTGAGCCTGTAAACTCTTAAATTTATATTAAAGATAATACCGTTAAACTAAATACAACTTTTTATGAATTATTGCATATATTTAATATTTATTTGACATTAAACTTAGTATTTGAATATATTAAAAAGAAAAACTATTGAACTAAAAATTGAAAGTCTGATTGGTTTGACCTCCGATCGTATATTTTTAATTAATTTCTCTTATCATATTCAGATCGTATATAAATTTGCCTTATCTGATTTTATCAAAACAATGTGACGCTTGTTACTTGTTATGCTACAAATTAAGTTCTTGGTTTATGTCTTAGCATTGCAATTCAGCTTTGCAAAAACAGTAATTACCTTAATTATGTTTATTTATAGGGGACAGAGCCGCGTATAACTTCAAAAACATTATTAAATCTATTTACTTTATAATTTTTGAAAATAAATTCTGGTTTTATAATATGATACAAGCAAAAATGATTATTAATAACAAAAGACAAACTATATAGTTAAAATTATTCATGAGCTTAGTCGGATCAGACTTGCTAGATGATAAAAAATCTAAACCCGAATGTGACCGCTTATGTATTATTGAAATATTAATATATTGTAAACATAAAAATATGCAATATTTATTATTTTAGTAAAATAATTATCTCGAGCCAAAGGTGAACGAAATTATGAACTGATCGGAATTCAAATTATTTTAAATTTGGATTCATTTTAAGTATATCTTATTTACTTACGGGTTTTTGTTCGGTTTCTCTTTATTATTTTTTAATATATTATTTTAAAACATCGTAAAAATGAACATTAAATTTAAAATAGATGAGATAATGTTTGATGCTGAAAAGGAAGAGATTTGGCAAACATAATTTTATTTAATTTGTCAGTCATGTATTACTTTACTACAATACATGAAAGAAGAAGACGATGCATTTTCTAGCAATATTAACATTTATTTATTGGCCTTCCCGCCTGCATGGAGGTCAGAGAAGTATCCCTTAGGGTTGCTCTCGAAAGACTCCCTCGAAATAGATTTTGTACCTCCGCTTCCCGGGGCTACCATCATTCCCGATCCCCCGCCTCCTTCTTTGGATGTGCTTCCTCCAGCTCCACCTTTTCCGAAACCAATATTGTCCCCACCTTGGCCGCCACTGGCGCCTCGGCCACCTTTGGTACCAACGCCACTTCAACCTTCGCCATCCATTTGGAGAAGTGTTAGCTTAGATGACTTTGAATAAGAAATGAATTTTCAAGGCTGTGATGATTCAGGGAAGTGGGAAATGCTTCAATATTTGTACTTTCTAGTAATGTAGTGGCCAGATGAATGGTCAAAATCAAACTCGAAAATATTTTTTTTAATTAATTTTATTTATTCTTAATTAATTACAAATTAAGCATGCAATTTGCATGGATTAACTGACCGTCATTCGCAGATAATTTGGCCACTTTGACCAACTTTCAAGCTATAATATAATACTGCAGATGCCATGCGTATTCTACTTTTCAGGTACCTCTTTGAATATTGAATTTATTTGGATATTCAACTTTTTTATCCAACTGATTTAAATACATTATTTATTAATAATATATATATATATATATTAAATAATACATTTTATTGGACTGATTAATTTAATAATGAAACTGTAAAGTACCCACTTACAAAAATATTTTTAAAAATTAAGTAATAATTTAAATAATCAAAATTAATTATAATTCTGCAAAATTCAATTTAATCGGTCTAATCAAACCAGGTTTTAATCGGTTTGATATTCATTTGGTTATCAATTTTTAAACCGGCTGACATCATTCATCACATTATCAATCTGAAAATTAATAAATGAAATGAAGGAGAGAAATTAATCCTAGAGTTCATCTCTTTGGGAAAGTTGAGGAACACTGTTGGATTGTAGTCGATTGGTCAAAAATTTTATTCAATTTCTTCAATGGTTTTAATGCATTCATGCAATGATGCACATTCTACAATGTTGGTATTAAAACCTCCAAGAAATATACTTAATGAATGGAAATTTCTATAAAATTAATGAAATATACATTGAATTTCAGTATCCATGACTAAAGTCTTATTAAATAATAAAAATAATAATAATAATAATAATAATAATAATAATAATAATGTCTTATAAATTTATTATATTTTCTTCAACAATCTACTAAAGCACTTCATTCCTTGATGATATAATTAATTATAATTATAATTATTAGTTTTAATAGCATAGTAGGATAAAGAACCATATAACTTAATCCACTTGAGAAAGATAAATTTCCTTCACTGGCAATTATTTGTAGTATTTTATGGGGATGTTAAAGTGAGAAATATTTATTGATATGAAAAGTTTCACTTAGATGAGATTAAAGATGTTTGATAATAAAAACTAAAAATTAATCTTTACCCTAAAATTGAAACAAAAAAAAAATTAAGTACCAATATACATTTCTTGTTATAGTTTTATTCTATTTTATTTTATTTTATTTTCCTTATTTTGGTTTGACTTAAGATTATTTTAGCATTGCTGTCGAGAAAAGTTTGGTATAAAAAATATGTTTTGAAAGTGTGGTGAGAAAAATACATAATTTTAAGTATTTAGCATTACTTTGAATAAGCACCATGATAGATTGAAATGTCTAGAAAAAATATGCATGGAAAAACGAGGATAATAAAATTATTTGATCTTAAAAGTGTAATTTCAAATCGTAAAAAACATGAAAAACCTAGTTTCTTAGTTTTGACTTGTTCATCGGCTGGGTTTGGAT
Organism: Adansonia grandidieri; assembly: GCA_038382065.1. NCBI lineage: Eukaryota > Viridiplantae > Streptophyta > Magnoliopsida > Malvales > Malvaceae > Adansonia > Adansonia grandidieri. The sequence continues at coordinate 9,003,080 of JBBYHK010000007.1, read as the reverse complement.
AGATTTCTTGTCAATTCGACCCAACCCTATCTACCCAAAATTGATATCTGAAAATTAAAAAAAAATATATTTTTATTTAAATTTAATTATAGAATATATACATATTAATGCAAAAATAATTATTTTATTTTAATTTTTTATTAATTATGAATAGCAAATATGGATAATATAATTATATTATTTGATTATATTATAAAAACTATTTAGTATATTACTGAAAATTAAATACTGAATATAATTATATTTTTGATAAATGTAAATGTTGAATTTTAAAAATTATTAATTTTAATTACATTTTATATGACTCTAGATAGTTTTGGATAAAAATTATAAGTTTTATTTAAATATTTCATTTTTGTAATTAAAAAAAGAAATAATTTAATTTAAACATATATAATTTTTAAAAAATAAAATTAATTTAATCTATTTTACGTTAAATGATACGTATCTCTTTATCTACTTATCAAATCCAAATTTTTTTGTTGAAAATTTTCAATTAAGTAAAGTTTAATATGAGATATCAAACAAATTGAAACAATTAAACCATTAAAAATTTTATTTTTTAATGGATTAAAAATTTCAATGCATTATCAAATACACCCTTAATCCGGAGTAGAAATTAAAATAAAACTCCTTATCTGAAGTTCGTCAACATTTTTCCATTAGAAACAATTAAAAATTAAAATCGAAAATATAATTTTTTCCGACGGTATAAGAAAAGACTTGAAAAGTTTTTAGCCATGAAATTTTATAGTATTAGTGATAAAATTATGCTATTACACTTAGTTTTAGTGACTGAAAATATTACTTAGCTAAATTCCATGGAAAAAACATAGGCTACGAATGACCTTCTCGCCAAACTTTTTGCAACGGAACAACTCAGCCATTAGCGATGAAATGTTCTGTCGCAAAAGATTACATATTTGTAGAATATTTTTATGATTTTTTGGTGAAATTTTTTGTCAAAATTTGTTCAATCATTTCTGACGAAATTTTCATCGGTATTACTATCGAATTTTTCATAAAAATACCTATAAAACATGTATAAACCTCACTAAAAACTTTTCAAATTTGATGTGCACTTCATTCTTCATGACAAGCACTTTCAAACTGATTAAACTTGTCGATTCTGATATGAAGACGCAAGACTTGACCAACCAACCCGATTTAAACCCAAATCAACTCAATTTAATTAGAAAAAAGTGAATAACTTGAAACCAAAATGACTCGAACTTGAAATGGCCTAAACTCGAGATAATGCAAACTTGAATTGACTCGAATAATTAAAATGAAATAACTTGAACCCTAAAATAACCAAACCCAATAAAAACTGAGTATTAAACATAATTGTCTCAAAATCCATTAACCCAAGTGCTAAATCTAAAATCAAAATGATTCATACCGGAAATAACTCAAACTGGAAATGAATCTAAAACAAAAAATAACTTGAAAATTTAAATACTCGAACAAAAGAAAAAACCGACTTGAATTTAATCCAACTTGCGCAGTTGACAGCTCTAAATCTGATAGTAATAACGGTTCTAAGTGTCTTACATGTTCAAACCGCTATGCATCCTTTCATCTTGTGCTAACAATAAAAACCGATAAATCTAAAATTAACAGCGCGTTCGGTTCGCAAAATGGCTATTTTGTGAAATAGTTGATTAAAACATTATTCTATGACATCATTGGATAGCCACTCAATGCCTCCAATGGTTATTCTAATCTTAGGCGGAATAAGAAATTACTTTACGAGATTCAAATCTCCTTTATCGAAGATTTGAATTTCATACTATTCTATTCCACTGAACCACGTTGAACCAAACTATTGTTATAGCTATTTGATTCCAATAGAATAGGCATTTTATTGTAGCTATATCCCATTCCTATGAATCAAATGTAACATAAATGCTTTGTAATCTCAATCAAAGTAATCATTATCGTACTATTGAACATATATTTTTACGTTAATGCTCATATATATTGTTATAAAGTTATCAATATTTTAACGTATAGTTTTTGAATTTACTTTATTTTCCAAATATTTGTATATTTATTTAGTTCATTTTCAAGTTTTCTAATATATATATATATACATATATATATATTATATACAAATATATCCCATCTACATGCGTCTATACATGTTTATATATATATATATATATGTTCATACGTAGATATAAATTTAAAATTATAAACAAATATAATAAATATAAAAGTATTAAAAATATATAACAAAAATTATTCTTTGGATTTATTAGTCTAATTTAATAAATATATTTTATGTTTGAATTAAATTATGAAAAATAAAATGATTATAATTAAAAAGGTATTAAAATTGGTTAAAAAAATTCAAATAAGTAACAAAGGTTTTTAAGAAAATAAAAAAAAATTAAAATTTTGTACTATATCAATACAAAAATCAGAATAATACAATGATGATACTAATTTAATTTCAATGAAACTGATACATAAAAACCAATGCGATGAATACCAAGCCTATACATAACCACCAATGTAATAGATACCGACACGCTATTGACTATCATGATCCCAACACATTAAGGACTTGTTTTTGCCCTAAAATGTGTGATCACCATAAATACTTTATCATTGAACTCAGTAAGTTCCATTCATTAAGGAATCCTTGATCTTTTGTTCTTTTTTTTTTTTTCTTACTTTTAACGCTTAACTTCTTTAGTGTTCTATTTGAATTTCATTCTTAGCATTTTTAGGTAATTTGTTAATAATTAAGAAAAATATTTACGAAAAATGGCAAGAAAATGATTCCCCTTGAATTTAATAAAACAATTTGAGGAAAGAATTAAAATTAAATCATTTTAAAAAGTCGGAGATCTAAATAGAACAATTCAGAGATTAAGGACTAAACTTAAACTGAAACATAAAATTAGGGTCAAAAAGTGAAATTTATCCACACTACATTACATAATAGACCTCCTCACGAGCCAAGCCGAACCGAATTCAGATCAGGCTTAAACATAATATTAACATTAAATATGCTTGCCCAAACCCAATCCAACCTGAAATATGAGCATCGAATTTTGGGCAAACCCGCCCATATTTGTAAATAAATAGTCCAAACACGTTTAAACCTGCCTATGTTATATTTTTTTATAATTTATTTTTTAAAATATATAATTTTTTTATTAAGTTTATAAATATAAATAATGTAACTTAATTTTTAAAATTTACACTATAATATTATATATATGTATTGTTTATATGACAAATTACATAAGACGTAAAATATAAAATAAATATATATAATTTCATAGTAAAACAAGCCAAACTCACATTTTGAAAGTTAAACTCAAAGCCCAACCTATTTTTTAATCGAGCCTTGAGTTTTAATTTTTTTGCCTATGCCTTTTTTTTGGACCTAATATTTTGGTCCAAATCATCCCAAATATCGAGTGAGTCTTAGAGCTTAGACAGATAGCTCAACCCTTGAACAAGTCTATTACATAGGACAAGGCCTCAAGTGATTAACCATGTTATCCAGTTTCTTTCATTTTTCAGAAATTACATGTTTCCAACTTGGTTTGAGAGCTCAAACTCGAAATTCAAGACTTAAAGCTCAGCCCGAGCTCGATCAAGTTTCACTGTTAAACCTCAAATTTGATTCAAAATAAAAATTGAACTGTAAGAGCTCAATTTAACAATAATCAAACTGAATGTAAGGTTTTTACCAAGCCAAATTTAAATAGCTTGCGAGTACATGTGTCTCGTGTATCCTCTCGTTTCCAACACATATTTAGACACATGAAAGTATGATTGTCCAATTTTTTTTTTTTTTTTTTAAAACTTGTCAATACATATACTCATATTAGACACTCACCTTTTAGTCCGATTAAAGTAATCTATTAATATCAGAAAGGAGGTGTCCAGCTAAAGATAAATATGGAATTAAGAATTTCAGAGGAGAAAGTTACACACACTGTCTTATCTAAGTAGTTAGTTACTGAACTGAAGCCCATCAAATTAAATATCAACACATAACTAAGTCCTTGGCAAAGGGGAACCCTACTTGGATTACAACAGCTTACCAGAGAGATTGATGATTTAAGTTTTAAGACTTCCATAGTTTCATGGTGCAATCTTCAGAATACGTAGCAACAAGATTCCTGTGAGGATGATGTGTGATCCCTATTACATCCTTTTCATGGACCTGTCAATTTCACATAAACACATGATAATAAGCTATGTTGCTCCGAACTTTCATTTTTTTTGAAGTAATCATGTTCGATGCCTGTGTCTAATGAATATCCAAGCATAAGCATAATAATATGATACCTCAAGGAACCTCCAAATACATGAAGAAACTTAGAAAAGATTAAATATAAGCGTTGTCAAACATATATCGTATCTAAAACTCACACTTAAGTCCGAGTAACATAAATAATGAGTATTGAGTTTTAGTAATTTGGAATCTTTCAACATGAAGCAACTCTAAATGCGCAAAATATCTTAATACTACATGGATATCTCATGATTAATATGTGAAATCCAAGAACAATCTGAGGACGATCCATGAAACCCACGTCACCTCGACTCAGATTGAGTGTTGAGTGGAAAGATAAAAAGAAAACAATTAATTATAGAATTGTAAAAGAGGAAGTAAGAGGAGACTTTAAAAAGTGTGGAACAGACAAACATAGCCTCAAATGGAGAGCTTACCGTCATTAGATGCTCGAGTTTTCCAGTTTGGTGGCTGAAGCAGTACATATTCCTGCAGAAATTAATACGAACAAAATCAAAAGAATGTTCAAAATGACAAAGAAATCAAGAAAAATACATAAACGTTTAGAGCCATTGTTAACCAAGTAATTTACATGACATCAGCATCAAAAAAGGGACAAATCTTGTTAATCAAGTAGCAGCCAATTATAAGTTTCCTATAGAAGACAACATTGCTCGAACATTTCAAATGCACCCGAACTTCACTAGTCACAGCCAAGGATATTGATCCCATCAATGAGATAAGCAAGGAGAAAAAAAAGGAAAAGAAAAACTCAAAGCTAAATTCATAAAGCCTATGACATAGAATCTATGTTACTTGGTTTCTTCATTTTCTCTAAAATATCCATATACAATACCTGTGTCCAACACGTATTTAGAAATTGACATGGGGATGATTCTTCGAATATATGGAAAAACTTAAAAAAAATTTGAGTACAACCATACTGGAAACATATTAGTATCCAACACTTACTCCTAAGTCCCAGGTACCAATGTGTAGAATCAAGGGTAGCTCTCAAATTTGCCCCATTGTAGAAGAGATTGTAGGTTTTGAAGGCTTATTCCATAGCTAAAGCTGTAAGAAAGATGAGATAGGGCTTTGAAGGGGAATAAAAGGGATTTCTAGGGAACAGGGAGAAGTGGGACGAAGGGTGGCAATAACTAGATAAGAAACACCAGCATCATGAAAAATTGCTTGAAAAGTTTCACTTCAAGATTCCAGGAAGTAATACCATAATTGAGTTATGAGAATCTAGGAAGTCCTGAGATCAAGATAAGGAAAAGATTTGCTAAAGGAAATGTTGATGGAAATTACAACCCAACAACAGAGAAGTGAAAAACAGATAACATAGGTGCCTTTTGATGTTGTTTTACTAGTCATCATGGGGCAGTGTTTTGCCCAGCGAACACTAAGAAACCGAGTACAAATACCAAGGGGATTAACAAGGGAGACAGAGAAAGCTAAGTGAGTGTCCAACACGGGTATGCTCAATATATTCCAAGCTTTTTTCCACATATTTGGAGGATCATATCCCCATACCTAGGTCCGAATATGTACCGGACACTAGTACTTTAGGTAAAATGAAGAGTCAAAGTAACATAGAGATAAACTAGTAGTACTAACAGCCAGATATGCATAATCAGAAGCCAAGTGAGCTCAAAGGCAGTATTAATGGTTTATAAAGAAGAATCACTAGTTGCAGCAGGACAAAGAGACTGAAGATAAAAAAATTTGGAATCATAAGAAAAAGTTGATGGAAACTTGTAGATCGGATCTAGAACAACAGTTGAAGGTGGTAGAAGCCACATCGAGTAAATACATTTTTGACTACCGAAAATAAGGTAACAATGAACTCTAAACTTAACCGCTGTAAGATAACAATACTTAATACTCTACCTAATGTGTAGGCCAAATAACAGTTAAAACAGAGGGACTTGACAAGTGGAAAACAAATACAGGCCTACAACATGATGTTTTTTTGATATCGTGTTAAGATACCGCATAAAACAAATTGACAATAGTCGGAGACACCCAACTTGATATTAGGGCCATATAAACTTTAAATTTAATCGTTGTGGGATATTACCATGTAACAAACCTGTAAATGCAAGTTCTCAAATTTAAAAAAAAAAAAAAAATTCGTAATTGTTAATCTTTTTGTTCCAAGGTAGTGAGATTTTCACAACAGGCCAACCTTATCAACCAGAAAAGAAGCAGCGAAAAGAACTTCCATAACCTTTTCATCTGTTATTTTACCAAAAGTACGCTGCCACAAAATTATGATAATGATAAACATACCAAGTTCCCAAGCAAAAACTTAATAGCCCTCCTCTCATCATACCAAATAAGAGCTGGCTGAAGAGATTCCCTTCCCTTGGAGGCTTTAGAGGTTGATTAGGCCCTTAATCAACTTTACAATCTAAATTTTATAAATTTGTTAAAAGAATATTTGCAAGCATTACCTGTCCTCGCCTATGCAGTATATCCATTCACCTTTTGGTGAGACACAGGCAGCAACAAAATCACCGCCTTCCTTTTTACCAGATGAGAAGCTTTTCACAACCTGCACCACAATCATTATCGGAGTGAGGTACGATTATAAAAGTTCATTTCCATTCCACTGGCATAGAGCAAAAAAGATGAATTTATAGAATATTAGCTTAACTACAAGCAAACCTAATATTACCATTCGCAGGAAAGCACCAATACTTGCTTTATCCTCTTTAAAACGCAATAAAATATTTTGAAGATTGAGGCTTAGACTCCTATAGTAAAAGGTTCAGAATTTCAAATTCAGTTGTTCCCATCAGATTCAAAATTTCTGAAGTGTAGCTTAATGAGGTATATGACTCAGAACAGATGATGCTTACTATAGTGTAGAGGTGTTCATGGGCCGGCTACCCACCCAATATATGGGAGGGTTTGGACAAAGATACTAGGCTCAGAAAATGGGTTTGGGCAAAAAATTAGACCCATTTATAAAATGGACCGGTCTAGCTCCAACATTCAAGGTTCTACCCCAGCCCGGCCTATTTTTCAATTATATAATTTATACTATCATTATGTTTATATATGTTGTGTAATTTATATCATATAAAGCATTACCATATAATATTATAGTGTAAACATTTAAAAATATGTTATCTATATTTTAAAACTTAATAAAATAAAATTATTAAATTACTAAAGATTAAATTTAAAAATATATATTTAAAATATAGAAAAAAATATAAATGGGGGAGGCTTAAATGGGTTTGGACCACCCGTTTACAAATATGGGTTGACTTGGGCAAAATTCAGGCTCATGTTTTGGGCTGGACGGGGTTTGAGTAAGCATAGATGGTGTTGATACCATACTTAAGCTTGGCTCGAATCTGGCCTGACCCATGAACACCTCTACTATTGTGTGGTGAAAACTAGAATTCAGTAAAATATCGTATTAGACAGGAGGAATTGGCAAAACTAGCATCAACAGCAGTGTTCAAGGAGATGATAATTTAATAATTTTAACTAAAACCATACTAAATTTAAACTATTTACAGTTGGCCTACAATTAAAACTCCGAGAATTGAATTTTCTTCGATGGGAAGAAAGATGGAGCAATTATCAATGCAATAATTTGAGAAAAAGACCAAGTGAAATCATAACAATGTGAAAACACACTAAAAGGAGTAAAATTCCTTCGGAACTTACCTGTCCTTGAAGTGTCATGATGTATATTGATGATGTCTTATTGCATACAATAATATGATCCGTGTTTTTTGGGAAAAGATGCACTGAATTCACTGATGCATCACCACCCTACCAATCAAAAGGTATAAACCAAAGGTATAAAGGCGAAAAGCAACATAAACGATATTACGATATAAGCTAACTTTATTGAGAAATAGAATACCCTTAAAGGAGGTGGCGGTTTAAATGTTTGTAGGCAGTCTGTTGTTTTTACATCCCATACCTACAAAAAGGCAGCATGACAAGTTATGCACCAAAGAAACGACTAAAAGATGGATACTTGAAAATATCTGCACAGATAATTTACTTTCACAGTGCAGTCACTGGAGGCAGTAATAATACGACTTCCATCAGCTGTAAAAATGGCATCATTCACATAAGATGTATGCCCACGAAATTCTTTCAGCAACTTCCCAGATTTTAATCCATGGATTCTGCACCAAAAAGAAAAAAAAAAAAAAAAAAAAAAGGTAGGTGGAAACAAGCAATCAGAAAATGTCAGAATTGGCATCTGACATATATATCACAACCATTGATATGGAAAAACATTCAGCAAAACAGTCACTGATGGGATGATAATTTCAGAATGAAAAAAAAAAATCAAACAAATAAAGAAATAGTTGGTCCTAACAGATAACAAAGATAAGAAGTTCTATATTAACCAATTGCTTCAAATGCAAACACTTAAAAATTAGACATAAAAGAGCATATGCAAAGGAGATGGCCATATTTAAGAACCTTGCAGTACTATCAAAAGATGTACTCAGTAACTGGCTTCCATCACGAGAGAAGACAAGACTTGTCACACCTTGAGAGTGTGCACGTTCAAGACGGCGCAAGCATTGACCTGTCCTTATGCGCCAAACCTGAAAAAGAGTTACAAATCAGATCTTACCCCACATAACTTCTATTAAGTTCCAATTGTAAATCTATGACATTTGATTTTGGAAAGAATTTTGCACCGACAGAATTTAGCTTGCCTCAATAAAAGGTGTAGCATCGAATATTAATCAGAAACATCTGATAAATTTACAACATTAAGTCCTACCATGAATATGAAGCATCATGTAAGTTCCAAAACACCAAAATTTGACAAGCAACATAAAAGAATGCCTAGTGGCACTGGCTAAGATGATATTTAAGAAAATAAATTTGTAATTAATGCATTGTTCCCTCTTGAATTTGGTTAAAAAAGTGCATTAAATGTAAAAGCCTTTCTTAAAATAGTTTTCAACGATCCTGAAATAGTGTCTATAGGTACCAGTTAATTGGAACCCAAACGAAAACCATCCCGCAACAAGTTTTGAAGATTCTTCCAGCTACTGACGTTCTTGTCATCGTAGAGACTACTCTACTGCTATTTTAAATAGTGGCAGTGTTCCCATTGTTTTATGTTTGTCATGTAGCAGCTGACCGTCACTAAAGCGGTAGCGCTGTAGCTAACCCATTGCTCGTCATGGAAAAGGAGTTGCAATTCTACATTATGAACCATACAAGAGTCACAGGCAACTTACAAAAATAGAAATCATTCTTGGCACTGCATATACGTGTTTTAAGTAAATGAAAACACTTTAAAACAATTGAAATATGAAAAGCAAAGGGCGAACAACTGAAGATCAGAAAGTATTACAACCATCAAAAGATATCAGATTCCTTAGACCCAAAGTTGACTGACAAATGTCAAATAACCAATAAATACCTACTAGAACTGATATATTACATCATCTGAGAAACTACTAATTCTTTCAGTCTTCTTGCAACATGTTTTCATTAAACAACATGCATTCCAAGAAAAAAAAAATGGAAGATGGTAAACAAAGAATTGCACAGGATTAGGAATAGACTCTTCATTGTCCATGGCACAGACAACTAGAACATAAAGTCAAGCATATGCAACCAAACTGAACTTACCTTAATCTTTCCATCTTGTGACCCAGATGCAATCATCTCCGAATCTCGACTAAAATCAACACAAAGTACTGGATCATCATGCATCATGAAAGTTTCCTGCAATGATACGTCAGTAAGAGCACAATTGTTAAAAACTGAATAAACATAAAAGTAACAAAAGGACGAGAAAAAGAATACAATCATCCATCCTTTCTTGAACAGTGGTGACTGACATACATGACAGCAGTAATGACCGCTCTTTGTATATTCAAATTCAACTCTGAATCAAAGCATGATTCTCACAGAGTCATAGCTAGCATCAACAAACACAAGGTTCCAGAACTAATCAGTTTACAGAAGATGACCTTTTTTTAAGACAACCTCACCACGATTTACTAACTTTACACTGGCTAACAGAAACATGGGGCAATTAGACCAGTAAGACTATATCTGCTAACTGTCTCTCTGAATACCTGTCTAGATTGAGGCTTTTCAAAGAATTATCTGCACATAATATCCATAATTTGATCACAAGGAAACCCAATGAGCCTACAATGGTTCCTTGTACAGAAGTTATGCTTGATCAATCAAACAAATCTAATATGCTCTTTGAATTTGATGTAAGAAGTAGTTATCTCAGTAAAAGGAAGACAAACCCAAGACAAAATACAGGCTGTATAAATGGTTAGTGATGTTAGGTTCAAAAAGCACCAAGCACATTCATACAATAGAAGCATTAAAGACTTTTCTTGAACCAATCTTTGGCCCTTTCTTTCAGCGATTTTGATGTTGAATCCAAAGACAAAACACTCGATGAGCATCAAGTTTTAATAGTAATTGTTAGTTAGAAACTCAACACAAACTTAAAAGAATTATTTTTTTCTTCTGCAATAATGCTTGTTTCGAGGATTTATTGAGTCAAGAAAAAGACTGAAACCAAGCAGGAGAAAGTGTTGAGCATTAAAGGGTAAAGATCACCAAAATCAATCAAAGAAATAGTTTTCACATGTCAGATTTGTTCTACCAGAGGTGCATAGGGAACATTACTTCGTTTAGAAGTCCGATCAGCAAATGCTTGAGAAACAACTTTGAGTGCTCAAATTCAGCATAGAGACCTTTTAAACAGATTTCAATGATGATAAAAGAAGCATTAGTTTTTACACAATCAGAGTCGGAGAAGTTACTTATCGTGCAGTTTGATGCATCAAATATTGGAACGAAACTGCCTTAGTCAAGATTTGAATGCTGGTGGAATTTTTGAATGTGAAGTTACAAAACAGACATCATTACTATTCTACCAATGGTTTGAAGTTCAATACAGTGGTGAGGCCCATACTTCCATTAACTGCATAGTATAGCTTAAGCTTGCCATTTATTCAATTCAACATCTGCTAAGAAACTGCTCTGTAACCCTACAATTAAAAGTCCTCTTAACTCATTTAGTAGCCATAAATTTTTAAGCAAAACAAAGTCTCAGTCATAGATACTTAAGGGACTAATAGCTGCTTCGTAAGCCTAGCATAAATAGTCTTCTCAACTCCTGCAGCAGCTACAGCAGATTTTTATATCATTGCTAGTGATTCTACAATCACGAATCCTGTTCTTGTTGAACTTCATTTTGGAAATGATCTTAGCCCATGTTCTGTTTTCTTTAACAATTTTCTACTTCCATACTACATCACAATAATACAGGGTTACCTAGTAATATCAATTGTTATTTCATTGCTAGTCTACAAAAAAGAAAAGTTTGAAGGCCCCAATTTATTTTTACTCCAAATCATTTCACACATGCTGCCACACCATGCACGAGGACATTTCAAAATGAATTATCATTTGTCGTCTTTGTTTCGGTAGGATAAAAGAGAAAGAAAATCAAATCAATTTTGGCTAAAACAGGAATGTGAGAATTGTATATATGCTCTCTCAGCAAAATTCTCATGTCCAAACAAATTCCATAGAAGTGAAGACATAAGGACTGTTTGATTTGCAAGCAAGATATGATACGCACATGAGTATGCATAACTAAAAACAAAGACCACACAAGGCTCCTGCTTTTTTTAAAATCAAATAAAGAACAATGTGAGGAGATAGATGTATCCAATTAACACATTATATAAAGCAGAAACTGTCAATGAATTCATGTGACTCATTTAATTCTAGATTAAGATCATATCAGCACAAACATAATCCCTATTCAATAAGCTAACCTCATGTCTACATTTTACCCTCACAGGAAAGAACATGATAAATGAACAAAACTTATATGTATACTTCAACCCATTAATCAGAAGATATCAAGATGCTGCAATACATGATAAAACGAGTCGAAGCAACTACGCAAACAACAAACACTGACCTACAGAAGAATACCTTTTCTATTGACCAAGAAAAGAAAATGATATAGACAAAACTCAAAACAATTATAGCATAACAATCAAAACAAGTGGAAGCAACTTAAAAAAAGTAATCTTTCCAGAGTGTACCACCTTCCAACAACAAACACAGATCTACAAATGAACTTTTCTAATCACCAGAAAAATGAAAAGAAATAGGGGAAAAAAAAAAAAAACCTAAAGTATAACGATCACAGCTAGAAATTGGAATTCATTGATTTTTAGCTGGCAGTCCTTCCATTTGGAAACACTAATCAAAGAAAACAATAATGATATAACATAATTTAAAAGAAACAAAGTACTCACATCCGCTTGGTACTGAAGATCCTTCTTGAGCTTCCCACTTATGTAATCCCAGACCTGTTAACAATGAAAAAGCAAACACAGTAAGGGTTGATTAATACAATTTACACTACTGGAGAAGTTTTCCACTTTCTAAGATGTCAAACCTCAATAAATCCATCAACAGAAGAAGAAACAAGAAACTGCCCATCTGGTGAGAACCGTGCACATTCTGCATGACATTTCTTCCCAAACTGCAGCAGGAAAACAACCAGGCCCAAGAAAAAATGGATAAGGAGTTTACTTTTTTACAGGAAAATAATGGCAGAAAACGCGTAAGGAAAAACTAGTTATAAACCCCAACTTTCACATTCTGAGAAACCTACAGCAAGAGCATTCACCTTCTTGAATTGAACCAAGGCTTGTGTTTCAGCGATAATTCAAATAATTTTTGCAGGTTCCACAATAAGAAATATCAGTGACATATAAAATCAACTCAAATCAAGGCGTGCCCAAACTATGCACACAACATAAATCCTCTATCTCACTTAAGCTCCCTGCAAAGCATTTTTTTTTTTAAATAACATATTTGAATGAAGAAGAAAAGAAAAAGAAAAAAAGGAGATAGGCCTCAAACCAAATTTATGGAAATTAGACAAACAAACTCATAAAAAAGCCTTGCAAACTCCAGAGACATTCTCCTGGAAGATATTTAATACCAAATCTACTTTTTCTATTTCCAACCTAACTAATTTTTTGTTTGTCTTCTATTGTTTTCGTTGTTTCTATTTTGTTTTGATCACTGTTGCGTAATAAAGACCTTAGAGTATTTAATAAATCATCCCAAAGAACAGATTCTTTTCATCTTAATTAAGATCTTAACTGTTTCTTATATGATTGCCTTGGTTTGCTACTAGCCGTAACATCATTTTCAACCACTACTTTCATTTGCATATTACCTCCGAGCCATGCCAACAACTTTAGCCATAAATATCAACCTCCAAATGATTCCATAATATGGTATATAAAGTTTAAAAATGTGCAATTTAAGTACTCAAACTTTGCTTCTGGTAATCATATTGCAAATCCCACTATGTAAGGCCAGGGTATGACATGTTCCTTGCAGTCAATTAAAACACACCAAATATAGATATAGTGCCACATCATCAATGGGATTCACCGCCACATCATAGGTGAAAGGAGGAAAAATACCACTGATGATATGACAATACATGGAAAAGTAGCAATTTTTTGTTGGTTATCTAGGAACCATTGTACTTTGGCCTAATGGAGACAATAGCATAAAAATGTAGAATTTTCATTTTCACAAGTTGACAAGACAAAACCTCAAATAACTAGTATTCTTGTTTAAAACAAAGCCAATTAGGCACTAAAAAATTTTGCTATGCAAGAAGAAAAAGTGCTAACTAGAAATATTGTTGAAAAACAGCATACACAATTAAAATATTATAAATATTAAGCCACTTATTGTCAAGAAAAATATCAAAATCTAGTTTTTAAGGGAAAAAAAGAGGAAAGGAAAAAAGAAAAAGATCATTGATTTTGATATTAATTTTTTTGACATGTCACTATTTTATATAATCTATTCAAACTTGGTAAATTCTTTTTTATTTTTACTTCAAACAACTACCACAACATTAACTGTCAACATCATCTTCTTAACAGTAAAATGGTGAAATTGTACCAAAATTCGTAGTCACAGTAACATTGCACTGTTCAAAAAAAGTTTCAATAAATGATAATTTTGATCTTTATCCCAATAATTTCTACTCTTGTCAGCAGTTTTGAACACCCCCCCCCCCCCCAAAAAAAAAAAAATCAAATATGTTTTTAGTAAGGTTGAACCCATCTATCCCCGGAACTCAGAAGTTAAGTAATCTACTACTACATCAGAACCTAGTTGGAAAGCAAAATCTTCTCATAGAGAACGCTGAAAAAAAAATTTAGGTTCCAAGCCTAACGATGATTTATTCGCCATATCAAAATCAAGAAGATATGCAATCGGAAAAAGCTTAGAGAATACGAGTATCTTTACTGAATGAAGACTGCCTAATGATTTGCAATTGCATCGCTAGAATTTCAGCTCATTCTAAGGGTTCTGAATGTTTGGCTTTTTAAATATATCCAGTTGACTCAGGTCAGGTTTCAAGCAAGCCAATTTCGGTTGTCAATGCTAAGTAAGCTTTTGCCACCTTTCTAAACTGTCCTTCACACTGATCCTAGCTAGTCCATTAATTGCTACTTAGATAACTGAATTAACACTAAGTAAAATTCAACCGACTATCACTTATCACACTTTGAGATCTCTCTCAGGAGACATTTTCCTTTTAATATAGGAATAGAAAAAGTTGGATCAGCAAAACAAGTGCATTACAATAGCTTTTTGTTTCAAAGCCTAAGAATAAATAAACTTTGGAGCAAATAGAAAAGAAAATTTTAAATAGACCTATTATGATCATACAACAGTTTTATGCTTTCAAATTTATTTTAAAGGAAAACCAAAGAGAGAGATTGTAGAGAATGAAACACTAACCATCAAAATTATTAAGAATTACCCAAACAAATAAATACCAAAATATTTTCTGTATAAAAAACAAGGAAAGTACAAAAGAAATTTAAAAAAAAAAACAAAACAAAAACACTCAAGCAAATTCGGATTCCCAGCAGGAGTAAACGAATAAGATGGTAGATCTACAGAAAACTAATAACCAAGATTAACAAACTGACATCAAGAAAAAATCTGAGAAAAGCAAGCAATTGAAACACATGACCATAAAACTTACTTTGATAGTATGTGATAGGGTTGTTGGATGCATGTCTTCTATGTCTTGTTTCATAGCAGCTGTTCCTCTAAATAAGTCAAATTGTGTTCCTGGAGGTAGCAAACCTGAAAAGTACACACATATTGGATGATGACCCAACAATCAAACTAAAGCCTAAACCCAAATCCAAACATTCTAAAAAGAATAATGTCTATTAGACTTGTTAGTAAGTCCAAGGGACCCACCGTTTTTCTCTGTTTTACAATTTTCTCCTCTTATTTTTTTTTTTTGTATTCTTTATTTTTCTCTTTTACTTATTATTCTCCACACTCCACAACCTTCTTTAACTTTGCACATCCATATTAACATCACATTTGTTTTCTAGCACCCCATACATCTAATGATCTATTTTTCTCCCCCCAATCCCTATGGTTTTAAGCTCCATTTCCTTTGTGGATCTTCATACCTGTAGGCATGTTCTCTTACTTGTTTTTCATTTTTCTATCCTTTTCTCTTCCACTACCATGGATATTTCTTTTCTATTTCAAACCAGAAAAATCTTCAACAAATAAAGTATTCAATGGCCATGGTTACTTTATGAATCTTTCTGATATTTGAATACGTTGTACACTTTGCCTCAAGGTGCAAGAATAGCATTCACACCCCAGTTAAAAAGGCACAAGCCTCTAAGGTATAGCATCTTTTTATCACCCCTCATAGCCATCTTTTAGTGCTTCATCTTGAGTCATCCTAAATGTGCACTTTTTAAACACTTTTAGAAAACTGATCCAAAGCACTGTATATGTGCATCTACTAGCATTGCAATTCTTAACTTCATTAAGTTTTGAATGTCTACAAATTTGACTTTTAGGGCATATTTGATTAAAGTACGACTATTCTGTGCTGGATTGAGTTGTCATTTACTGACCCATTTTTCCATCATGAAATTTACGATTTCAAAACTCAGACCCTATAGGTGTCCTAATAAAGAAATAAATGGATGGTAATGAGAATTCTATGTATCAAATCAACAAGATACTAACAAATGAAGCTTCTTCTCATTTTAATGTACCTTGATGTTGCTGCCACTTCAAAGCTTGGCCAATCAAAGCCATTAAACGTGAAGGGGGCACAACACTCACTTCGGCAGCAATGGCTGAAATTCAAAAGTATAAATCATCAATCCAACTTGTAAAGTTCATTCAAGCATGAATTGGCATATTGAAATTGGATTAAATTTACAATTTAAATCTGCAAATCTATTAACATTTGTACAATGCAAGTCCAAAGATATGTTACGTCCTGTCTATTGACAATGATCAACCTGCTATATTTGACCATAATTGTATAAACGACTAGATTCAAACCTTGCCTGGAATGAACACTAAGGTAGAACCCCTAATGTAATGAAGCACTAGAGAAATTAAACAAAAAAATGGCGAAGTAATTTAAAGACTACAGGACATTTTCTTCTTTTCCTTTTTTTTTTCCCCCTATATATATATATATTGGAAATTTTAATTAAAAAATGGCATTGTACTAACAATTATGTCTACAAGAGTACCAGAAGTTGAGAATTTCCAAGATTTAAAGTTGCGATGAAAGAGGTATGCTCGCCTCAATAAAAATTAATCACAGCCAAGAGATATATCCAATACTAGGTTAATAAATACAACACTTAAACAATGGATTTATAAGAGCAACACCATTGCAATTTGATATGATTTGAACTCCTCTTCTTTGAAAAGCAATTGGTGTAACAAACTGCCATATGTTACACCATCTATTGCAGTGTTGCTTAAATTACTATAAGTTCTGAGACATAGATGCATATCATTTTAAATTACCGTCAGCATTTTTAAGAAAAATAATCAATTACTAAAATGTAAAGCGAAAAAAGCAACCTTGGGCAATATGTGCACGACGTTTCTCTTTTGTTGAATCCTGGTAAGCCTGTTACATAGCACAGAAGACATAAAGCTTGTTACATAATACATAGGGCATAAGCAATAATGGAGAGCAATAGATACATTGACTTGAGTCGGAAAACTGTTTTACCAAGCTAATAAAAGTATAAAACCCTTAAAATAGCAGTAGTCAAAGTTCTTTTTCACTTAAAAAAAAAAAAAAAGAAGGTAGAAGGTGCCCCTTTATGAATCGCTTGAAGTTAGCAAGGCCAAAAATTTTTAAAACAAGCCAAGACGATTTGGATCTATTGGACGACGCGAGCTACAACAAATTAGTTAAGAGCACAGAGGCCTAGTCTAAGTTTAATACTACAACAAAACTCAACCTGAAACAAGGGGATATAAAACCACTTGGAACTTTTTCTCATCTTACATCTATGCTCAATGTGCCATTCCTTCAACAAACAGGTACATCACACAGGCAATGACTACAAAGCAACAAGTAGCAAATAACAGATCGGGCAACTAACAGGCCTAATGCATCGTTAAACTTCCACCTGAAATCCAGTTGACAAAGACACATTTGACAACCAACCTTGATACGAGGCAATAAAAAGCAACTAAACTAATGTGTAATAACACATCCTAACAACATCTATAGAAATTATTATGAAAGCAGAAAAGAAACAAATTTGTCCAAAGGACTTAAAAATGTGACATAGCAGAAAGAAGTCAGCGAGAGTACTAAGTAAAAATTTATCCAAGTATGTTCTGTACCAAATACTTCCTCGCAAAATCCAACTGCTTAATCGTCCATATATAGAAAGCTTCAACATCCAAGCATATTTTAGCTAATGATATGAGACTGTTTATTGTTTGCAAGAAAACTTCCTCAGAAGAAAGACTCACTATAATATTCGACTCGAATGCCTCAAAACGGTGCCCCTCTCTTACTGGCAGTAAGCCAGTATTTCACACTCACACACAAGAAAACTAGAAAGAAGTATTCTCTCTTGCTAGTACTGCAAACTCACATGCAAGAAAAGTAGAAAGAGTAGTTAATGCAGGAGGCAATAGAAAAGGAAATATTTAGTAGCGTCAATAATTACATCTTAGAAAGTTTTAGTTTAGTAATTGTCATTTGAATTCCCTATAGCTTATTAACCATCATTTGAATTCCCTCTTTTGCCTCAAAAAACTTTAAATTACAAACTTTCTGTAAGAATCACAACAAATATATAGAGGATTCAATACTAATTATCATATTAGTTATGAGATTGCATCAGCTCATCAACAATCTAACAATCACAACGTGTTTCATTACTAGTATTCATATGATCCCTGCTTGGATGGTCCACAAATACAATATCCTTTTTATCCTCTTCATTCACAATAAAGAAAATCAGGCTTGACAACAATTGAAAGCACTGAGGCAGGTTAAGTTGAAGTAGCAATACTTGTTTGATTTTAGAAATATGACTTTTTTTAATTTAATTTTCATAAAATTAGATAATTATTTTTGGCAGAAAAAGAACCTTTCTTGAAACAAAAATGAAAAATTGGCTCCATCATAAAACATAGGAGGGTAGAGAGAGAGAGAGAGAATTTATTATTGTAAACTAAGCTGAAAAGGAAATAAGGAAAGCAATACAAGCATGGCAACCCAATTCCGTTTGTGCTACAAAACCAATCAGCATGGAAGCTGTGATCGGTTGATACATAGATGTTGAATTAAATAAAACTGAATCAAACTCATTATACAAGCATGCATGCACAAATTCCAAACCGAAGTGAAGCGAAAGTTTGAATTATGCTTCGCTAGTCTACTCGGACAGTTTGACTTACTACAACCATAGCTTTAAATTCGTAAGATTTTTAGCCCTATACCTCTTGGCTAGCCTAGAAATAATTTTCTTTTCTTTTCCTTTTTTATTAAAAAAAAGTAGCAATCATAGAATAAATAGCAATTCTTATATATTCTTAATAGCTTATTTTGACAGAAAACCACACTGCATGTTCCAGAAACGAGAATGGAGCATGTCATCATGAAAATAACAATGAAAAAATAAATAAGGACAGCAACACTAGTTTTTTTTTACCTCATTTGGATCAAAATAAGTTCTGACAAGAAGATGCTCAAGCCTCAAGTATCTCTCAGGTTGCTCTTGCTTCATAACCCCCATTGCCTGGGTTTGCCTCAAAATAGCACGTGCAGTGTCCAACTCTCTTAGTTCAATCATTTCTAATACAATCTGCAGAAGTCAATAAAAAAGGGGAAATATAACATGGAAGGTAAATACGAAGAAATGGAGAAAGGATAAAAAAGATGGGCTGTTTAACATGATGCAATGGCGGTAGAATAAAATAAAAGATGACCATTTCATCTTTGGAGATAGAGCTTTGAGGCCCTCTTATTGTTTAAGACATCAAAAGTCATAATACATGTATGATATATTTTTGTGCATACATATATATATATATATATATATATATATATACATACACCCACACTGATGCATAGATACTTATGTATATGCATACACGCATGTATATGTGTCTTAAACCTTACTTTGACCTTGCATTCAATAAAGTAAAAGAACCAACTTCTTCAACCAAACCTTTGTACTATTGCAACAAACTTGACTGTAAGGTAAGGAATTTCATTTGCAAAAATAAAAAGAAAAAGAACCATAAAACGCTAAACTCATAAGTAGGATAATGGCATAACCAGGTTAAGGACTAATAAGACAGGACATCACAAAAATTTAAGGAACTCCACAACTGATTAAACTATGAAAATGCTCTAAAAACAATAGAAGAAAGTAAAATGCCGTAAACCAATAACTTTCAAATCAGAGACCTGACAAGCGGATATATTATAAACTCCTTAAATATAAAATTCAAACAAAAATGAAAAAAGTAATCATCATATTAGTTAGACGTCATCTTTACTCAAAGCGATCTCCACAATGTGAAAACTACAGATCAAAATTCCAATTCCAGTAAAGTAAAAACCGAAATCTTAGGTAAAACAAAAGTAAACACATATAACTACGATGAACATAAGCCTTCTTTGGTAGTTTTTATACCATGAGATTAGTTCTTAGCCTCTGTAAACAATACCTCTTTCTAAAAGAACTGCATAGCAGCACCACAAACTCCTCATTCTAATTATAAATGATTATTAATAACCATTTAAATACCTCAATTGCACAACAACAAAGGAGCTCAAAACAGCATATGACTTCTATGAAATAGTTACATAAAAAAATATGAAATTCAGACTCATGTGACAAGCCAAGGTCCAGAAAGAATCACCAACGAAATACTGCACCTAGAAGCCCATTTACTCCGCAACCCCACCTGAACACATTTTGGATCTATTTGATTTTTTTTTTTTTTTTTTTTACTGAAAAAACCCGTGCTCAGAATTTTTTTCTTTTTTGAGCATGGGTTTTTCTGAAGCCAAGTGGATTTATTTTTTGTCCCATAATCCTCCACTACTATATATTAGGATATGTCATATTTGTGTTCTAATTTATCACTTTTTTAGCCATCCAGTGTTTTTTGCTTTTGGGCGTAGCATAAACCTGTCATGGCTGAACATGACAATTGCCTTGTCCACTTGAGTTTTGCTACTTACATTTTATATCACAATAAGCTACGGTGAAGCTACAAAATAAATTAAACTCAGCTTGAATGTCACTTTTGGAATTTGTTTTTTGCTATATGCATTTTACTTCTCAAAAATGCTGTTATACCTTGTAAAGAAAAAGCAATGGATCCAATTCTAACGAAATTGTTCCATATAAAAAAAAATCATGTAATTATATTAAAAAAACGACATAGACATAGGCAATTTTTCTTATCACTTATGGAAGCAAAAAGCAAGTAGCAAATGCAACATCCAAATATCACCCTAAATTTCATTCATACAAAGAATCACAAAGCAATAGGTATGTAAAACTAGTTTCCAAATTAATGGCTAACAAGAGTCCAGACCTGCTCGTATAAATCCTCCAATTTATTCCTTGGGAGCTTAAGTTGAGCCACTTGAGGCAATATGGCATCCCACCTTCCACTGTTAATATCAGCAACAAACGTCTCGATGCTGTCTACAGTATTCAGAGAAACCTGACACTCATTTTGTAGCGTTTGAAACGTTTGGTGCAACGAATTTTCTTTGCAAAATTGGAGTACAATCTTAATAACACTGAAAAAAAAATTTAAAAAAAAGAATGGAGATAACCAAAATAAAACAAAAGTTCGAAATTCATGTCAGTTTCTTGGGCAATACCCAGAACCAGAAAATGGGAAAAAGAAAAAAAATAGAGAAAGGGAAACGTACTCTCGAGCTTCGATTTCAAGAGTCATGGCGGTTGCCGGAGGGGAAGTGATAAAACAATGTGCTGATCGAGCACTTGAACCTGCTTGCTTTTATTATTCACGTTTTATATATGTAATAATTTGGACCCGTGGCTCGGTGATTTAGGGTTCAACTGTTTTGGGCTTTCCGGTTTTATGTTTCTGAGTCCAAGTTTAATGATTTTGAACCCTTAACCCATATCAAAAGCCCAACCCCTAGCTTTGTGCCCTAACAGAACCTAGTAGACTGACTCTTTTCTAGACTCTATCTTCTTCTTCAGTCTCCTGCATTGAAGCAACAGCAGAAGCTATTTTAATCTCAGAAGAAAGTTGAAATTTTGTAGAACAAGTCTACCATGAAGAAAATGAAGACAAGTAAGGAAAAGGCTAATGCTGTTGATGTTGTCGAAGATGTTCAAATGTGTAAGTTCCATTGGCAAATTTTCTTAAGATTATGCTGACATTTATCTTTGAATGATGTTTGTATAGATATGTAATAATCTTTGTAATGGATTTGCTTTTTCCCATTTTGTTGGTTTCAGTGGAGAATTTAGTTACAGCCAAGCACGCAAAGAAAAAGGACAAGTTAAGCAAGAAGAAAAGAAAAAGTGAAGAGAAAATCAATGGTAGCGTTGGAATTGTTGCTAAGCTTGTTGATGGGGATGAAGTTCATCTTCAAAAACAAAAGGGTGAGGCTTTAATGTTTAGAACAACATCAAAGACTCCATGGCTGATACATTCTGAAAGAAAGATTAAATGTTGTAAATAAATGATGGGTTTTTTGTTTGGTTTATTTAGAATTTCATCAAATCTAATATTGCAATTTCTCTTTGATGTTATATAATCATTTTTTGGCTTTTTCATTGTAGACGAATTTAGAAAAGATAAGAAAAAGAAATCAAATGAAGCAGCTGAACAGGATGAAGTATATGAAATAACTTCAGGGGATGAAGACTGCTCAAAAGGAATGAAAAGTATGGAACTGGTGACTTTTCTTTAAATACTTTTAAGCTTTTGGTATTTTTGTAGAGATAAACTTCGATAGCGTTGCTGTTTTCAGTCACATTAGGGCATAGATATTCTGAATTTTGTTTTGAAACCTCTTAGTCTAAGTCTTTATTTCCATCTTTGTTTAGGATATGCGTTGCAATACGCAATATAGCATTTGTCAAACTTGTAGCGAAACCAAGATTTGGTTTTAGATAGAAGTTACAGTGCCTTTTCTTAGCCTGGTTTATTTTGATCATTTATGTTGCTGTTGTCTCAAGTTTTATCGTTTTGGTTTTCTTATCGAGAAATTTCTTAAACTGCAGAATGGATTACAGACTATCACCAAAGTAGGTCTGGCTTGAAGGAATTGCAACAAAGACTTGACGAGTCTATAATTGCGCATGAGGCAAAACTTGAACAGGTATTATTACTTCTTGGCACCCCACATTGAATCATAGCGGTACTAGTGTTGTTAAGGAGTTCAACTTAGCGCTACACAACAAAAAAAAAAAAAAAACACCTCAAACCCTTTCAGGCAAGGTGCATCTGATTAGGCACATGCTTAGTGCACTTTGGTGACCTTCCCTGTAAAATGGTAGACGCAGAATTAAAAAAAAAAAAAAAGAGGACATCACAATTAAAGTTCTTTTTATTTTCCTTTTTCTTTTTTTAAAAATTTTTTTTTTATTAACTATAACTTTAAAAGTAAGAGTAAAAGTAAAGGGGGACAATATCTAACTCCTTACTTCTTAACATTTGAATATTCAACACTATTAGGAAATCGTGTATATCGACCAACGAATAAAAGGAAATTTTGCTTGTTTATAGGATAAAATGAACCACTCTTAGTTTATTTATCATAATTATATATCTTTAGCTTTTTTTGTGTGTGTGTGTGTGTGTATATATATTCACACACACATACATGGAGTGTTTTTTGCACCTTGCGTCTCTTGGAGCATAAGGGCATATGCTATGGCTTGTGAATTTATCCCTTTACACATGGTCGGTTAGAAATATATTGTTGTGTTTTTCTCTCTCCTTTTTCCTTTTTTTTTTTTTTTAAATAATGGAATTGCAGTTGCTTGTTATTTATAATTTCGATCATTCTAGGAAAGGAAAGAAAAAGAAGCTCGTCTTACAGAAGGGGGATGGATACTTGTTGAACATCATAAAGGAAGGAAAAAGACCACGGACTCTGAAAGTGGAACTACAGTGGGCTCTGTTTCCCAGGCTGCTGTGGAGGAGAAATTAGCTAAGAAGAAGAGCAAAGAGGTCCTTGATTTCTACCGGTTTCAAAAAAGAGAAGCCCAGAGGAATGGTATGAATGGTCTTATATGTAGAGTTTATTGTCATTTTTTTTTCCAGGATGTCATTCTTGAGTTTATTCTGAACATTTTTGGTGGGGTTTTGGTTTAGTTGTGTTTAATTATGTTGTAAGGTCTTGATGTTAGGACTAGCTGCATTTCGTTGCACATAATTTATTGGTCTTTTTTTTTTTTTTCGCTTTAACGAATTCAAAAAAATTGTATGGAGTATAGTTGATCAATATTGTATGTCCTAGGGAACTGGTATGAAGATATAGACGGGTACTTGCCAGTGTTGTTTCGACTATTCGTTTTTCTTGAATTACCTATTTCCAACACATTTTCGGACATGGCTATGAAGAAATGACCTCCAGATAAATGGAAAAACTTTTAAAAATTGAACATATCTATATCCAACACTCTTTTCCGAGTGCAAGTAATATAAATACTTGTAAGCCAGCCAAGCGCTAGTAGGCTCTAATCGGGCAGGGATGAGGGAGGAGAATCACTAACCAAGTCACTGGCTTTGGTTTTAGCAATATCTATTAAACAAGTTAATGCATGCCCAAAATTACCTTTTCGTCATTGCTGTGCTTTTAGCTATATTTATGATGTAAAAATGTTCTTGTTACATATGCATGTTTGTTAGCACGTAGATACGAGTCTCTTTTTTACATATAAATGCAAAATGAAGGATTTACATCCTTTTTTTTTCCCCTTGCAGAACTTATGATGCTCCAAAGCAAATTTGAGCAGGATAAAAAACGGATCCAACGGTTGAGAGCTGCTAGGAAGTTTCGACCTTATTGAGTGCAACCAATACCCGAACCCTTTTAAAGAATCAAGAGGTGAACCTATGTCTTAATGGCTTAATGATCATTGCTGCATTTGAGAAAACAAAGCCTGACTACAGGTCATTCGGAACCCATTTACGTGCAATATGTAGTTTTGTAGTATACTGGAAAATCAGGCTAGGATTGTAACGAGAATATTTACTTTTTTCTATGAATTCCGAGATTTATATTTTTCACTTTTTATGTTCATTTCATATAAATTTGAATTCATCGGCAACTCTTAGCTTGCTGTTTTTCAGATCAAACATGTTTCCAGTTGATTATAGGCGTAGAATATGTCCATTTTGTTTGCGCATGACTATTGGGATAGTCATATTTTATGTTATCTAGTCTCGGGTGGATGTTGGATACGGCTATATGTCTAACACATCTATACTCAATTTTTTTGAAGTTTGCCATATATTTGGAGGATCATATTTTCATACTCACATCCAAATATGTGCCGGACACAAGTATCGATATAGATACTTTAGGGAAAACTAAAATGTCCGGGTTACATAGGTCATAATCCTGCACTGCCCACTCGTTAGGAAATCATTGTCTGATAACCCTCTGCATTCCCATGGTCATAAAGCAGCTAGGCTCTCAACTGCAATCTTCCATGGATGATCTATTTAGCTTTTATGTCAAGCACTTGTGCAACGGATATAAATTTTATTTAATTAATCTTTATAATGTTATTTAATTATTGATATAAAAATACGATTTAAAATATAAAATATATAGAAACTTGTGCAACGGATGGGTATGATACCTTGTCTATTCAAAAATTGACCACAACTTTTACATTCATTAACGTAGTTCCTTTAAGCTGGACAAAATACCAAAAACATATAGATAATCATATACACTGAAGATGGGAAGAGAAGAAAAACTTTACAGGTGGATATGGGGTGACACGTGCCCCATAAAATATATTTAAAAAATAAAAAATAAATAAATAGGACACATATTATTTTACGAATATCATTCGTAAAATTTTTTTTATCATTGGTATATGAAATAATTATTTATGCATATTATAATAATCAAAGAACATGTTTTTTGAAAAATTTTAGTCGCAAATTTCAAAAGTTGAAATAATGTTAGCCAGAGAATATATTCCCTACTATGTCTCAAATTCTACCAAAGCTATGCAATAATCAAAGAAAATGTATGCTGAAAAATTTCAGTCGCAAATTTCAAAAGTTATAATAATGTTAGCTAGGGAATATATCAAACGTAATAATCAGAGAATATGTTCGTTAAAAAGTTTCAGCTGTAAATTTCAAAAGTTGTAAGTTAGAGAATATATTCATCGAAAATTTTCAATTGTAGATTTCAAAAGCTGTAACAATATTAGCCAGGGAATATATAAAATGTAATAATCATAGAATATATTCGGTGAAGAATTTTAGTTGTAAATTTCAAAAGTTGGAAATCGGAGAATATGTTTGCTGAAAAATTTCAATTGTATATTTTAAAAATTGTAATAATATCAGCCAGGGAATATATAAACTGTAATAATCAGAGAATATGTTCGGTAAAAAATAATATTAGCCAAAGAATATATAAAATGAAATAATCAGAGAATATGTTTATTGAAAATTTTCAATTGTAAATTTCAAAAATTGTAATAATATTAGCTAGGAAATATATAAACTGTAATAATCAAAGAATATGTTTGGTGAAAAATAATGTTAGCCGAAGAATATATAAAATGTAATAATCAGAAAATATGTTCATTGAAAAACTTCAGTTTTAAATTTCAAAAGTTGGAAATCGGAGAATATGTTCGCTGAAAATTTTCGATTGTAAATTTCAAAAGTTATAATAACGTTAGTCAGAGAATATATAAAACGTAATAATCACAGAATATGTTCGGCGAAAAAATTTAATTGTAAATTTAAAAAATTGTAATAAAGTTAACCCAGGAATATATAAAATATAATAATCAAAGAACAAGTTTGTTCGAAACATTTAGCTGTAAATTTCAAAAGTTGTAACAATGTTAACCAAAGAATTATTATATACCCTACTATGTCTCCAATTCTACCAGAGCCACTCTATATAAAGGTCTCTGAAATGGAGGAAAAGCCCAAGCCTTTCATCCTTTGAGAAGAAACTTCTCTGGAAAAACCCCCTCTTTGTAACTCAGTCATAAAAATTATTTCTTTCTCTAAATTTTCAAAATTTCTTTTCTTCTGTATCTGAATTATCTCCGCTGATCTCGAGTCCAGTTGGTATCAAAGCCATCGAAGGGAAAAGGTAATCGTAAGGATTTTGAAACTTTGGAATATATATTTATTGATTGGTGAGTTCTAGTTTTAACTGCTTTTTATTATGCTATTGATCTTTTGCTAAGTCCTTGAGAAATCCAGTTTGTCAACCATGGGTTAGTACATTTAGGATAATATTCGTGTCTTATTTAGTAGTAGGAACCCCATCCCTGTAGGAAATTAAGAAGGAAATTGAAAATGTTTCCTTTTCTTAGAAGAACCACTTCTTCTTCTTCTTCTTCTTCTTCAAACTCAATGTCAAACTAATCCCAAAGCCTAGTGGTAATACCAAAATCAATTTGTTAATGGAAAAGACATTCAATTATGAAAATATTATCCAAGGAATCGACAGCTGGGAAATTCCTAGGGTTCCCCAAAGCCAAATGTACAAAACATCAACATTCCATAGTGTTAAATGCTTTTTGCGGATATATGATCAATACAAAAGGAAGAAGACTACTAATACAAAAACAATATGAAACAATCCAGCTTTTAGACCAGTCAACAATTGACAAACTTAGGCAACAGAAATATAACTGTAGCCATCTTGGGTTAGTTCAAGTAGGAAAGAAAACCACTCACCATAGCCAACAAAAAGCACTTTCTATACTTATAGCGTTAAGGGACCAAAGACACCTCTATTAGGAGCAGTGGAAACAAGTTTGTTTACAGGCCACTACACTTCAATTGTTTTCCAAATTTTATGATTTCATTGATTGATAGTTGAACAAATATATATATATATATATATATAAATGATTGTTGAACAAAACAACTATACAAATTTAAATCTTCATACATTGGTAAACAATTAGTATTATATTGAAACCTTAATCGAAAATCAATCGATCAGTAATCCTACTGTTTAAGGTCTGAGAAGAAGCCACAAAAACCTAAAAGCCAATATTAAAGCCTTTTTAAAATACCCAAGGGATATCAACAAACAACGGAGAATGATTTCCTAAAAGAAATTCAAAACAGGATTGATGCTTTACAAGGCCATAAAGCTGAATTAGTAGTTCTAGAAACTCCGACCCACATTTTATAATTAACAAAATAACTTGGAAAGAAACTAAGAAACTATATCAACCAAACTTACTCTGATCTCGATATAGAAAAAAAAAAACCCTTGTTTTCCTGTATTGATGGAATGTTCAGGTTATTATGTTACCCAAGGAAGTATAACTCCAATAGAAAGATCAGTAGCTTTTCCAGATAAGTTTCCAGACCCAATCTTAGACAAAATACAACTTCAAAGATTCTTAGTAAGTTTAAACCATATCATCGATTTTTATCCATGATATATATCACCTCGCTAACTTCGTTTGCGAATTTTTTTTTTTCACTTATGAGATGATTATCCACATATACATGTTAAATTAATTTAGTTTTACATTAGTATAAGTAAATCCCTCCTTATATATATTTTAAATCGGTTAATATTTTAATAAATAGATATTTGGATTTAGTAATGTAATTATACTTTTTATGTATATAAAATTTCTGATCGATTCGATATCTCTATCGTATTATATTTAACAGTTGAAAGTTTCTTTTACATCGAATAAATAGTTAAATTTTTTAATCTACTCAAAATTAGATGTACTTGATTTATATAAAAAAAATTAAATATGATAATCGGATTAAACAAATACCATCTTTTATGAAATGACACTAATATTATTTGGGTCCTGTAATCGCTCTCATCTCATTTATACCAAACTTTTCATTTAAATAACTATTATATCATTTTGAACTTAGAGCTTAATTTAATTAAGTTTTAGATTATTGCTAGTGAACCATTTATCTTTTATGAAAGCACAACGTTGATCATTCAAGTGAATATAGTCGTAATGATATTTTGCTATACTATTAGAACTAATAATTATAATTAATTATATCATCAAGGAAGGAAATACTACTTAGTAGATTGTTGAAGCAAATATAATAAATTTATAACAATTATCCGTTTCTTTTCTTTTTTTATAAGCTTTAGTCATGTGCTCATGACTTTAAAGATTCTATATATGTTTCATCATTTTTATAGATTTTCCATTGATAATTCCAATGTTACCTTGTAGAATGTTCATAAGAGCATAACCGTATGCACCAATATGAATGCATGCATTTAATTAAACCATTGAAGAAATTCAATAGAATTGTTGGCTTTTTGTAGACAACGAACGATGTTTGTGCACTTCGCCAAAGACGATAAACTTTAGGATTAATTTCTCTGCTTGATTTGATTTGCATGTTAATATAGTTAACAATTATGTTAAAAAGTGTTGTTTGAACTAGAGGTATTCCTTATTCATAGGGTCATGGTGAAGTTTGAGTCAGGTTAGATACAAGCTAGTATAAAAGTTCATTTCACTAATTAAAATAATATTAAAAATTAAAAATTTTATATTAATATCTATAATTAAATTTGAATAAAAATATTTTTATTATTATTTAAATATTAATTCAAATTAAGTTGATCGAAATTAAAAAAAATATTAAAGTCCGATCCAATACAAGAACCAAATAAGATTGATCAATTGAATAAAAAATCGAATATCCAACTTATTCCATGGTTATTAACATATTGGTATTCATAGAAAGGCACTCGTAAAGTAAAAAATGCAGGATATCTAGTTATCTATATATCAATTGTAGCTTCAAAGTTGGTCAAAGTCACCCTATAATCTGTGGGTGACGCTT
Source organism: Adansonia grandidieri (assembly GCA_038382065.1). Lineage (NCBI taxonomy): Eukaryota > Viridiplantae > Streptophyta > Magnoliopsida > Malvales > Malvaceae > Adansonia > Adansonia grandidieri. Next base: position 8,973,352 of record JBBYHK010000007.1, on the reverse strand, counting down.
CATTAGTCCATGCAAATTGCATGCTTAATTAATTACAGTAATTAATTAAAATAAATTTTATTATGGTTTGAGTTTGACCATTCATCTATCTAGCCACTGCATTACTAGTATAAATTTTGAAACATTTCCCACTTCCATGAATCACATAATCACAGCCTTGTAATTTCATTTCTTAGCCAAAGTCATCTAAGCTATAACTTCTCCAAATGGGTGGCGGTGGTAGCACAGACACCGGCGGAGAAAGTGGCGGCAGTGGTGCTGCCGGAAAAGGTGGAGGAGGAGGAGGAGGAGGCGGCACATCGAAAGGCGGAGGCAGCGGATCGGGAAATATGGTAGCTCCTGGCAGTGGAGGTGCAAAACAGATTTCGAGAGCCTCTTTCGAGAGCAACCCGAAGGGTTACTTCACTGACCTCCGTGCAAGCAAAAAGGGCAATAAATAAATATTAATTCTAAAACAAGCATCTTATCCTTTTCTTCATGTATTGTAGTAAAGTAATACATGATTAATTAATAAAATTATGTTTAGCAAAATGCAATTATCTCTTCTTTTCAGCATAAGACAATATCTTTTTCCATTTTGAATCACTGAATCTTCGTTTTCATGATGTTTCAAAATAATACATTGAAAAATAATAGAGAGAAGTCGGAGAGAAAACCAACCCATGGAAGGAAAAGGTTCTAATATATGAATGGTGTTTGGTTTTGGCGGGCAGCTTTATCTGGTGACTTAACAATTCGTGTTGTATTCGTGTTTTTCGTCGTATTATAATCGTGTTTAATGTATTTTATTTTTATATAAATTTTGATATATTAATAATTCATATTACAAGATTTTTATACACATATCATGTTGTATCGTATTTTTATTACTTTATAAGTATTATATTCGTGCAATCAAATCTAAAATTATCATGTCTATCTATCTCTATCTTTGATAGAAACTTATTCTTCTATTTTTAATGGAAAATTTTGTTCGGCATATTGGTAGTGAATTTCTTACAATTTTTATGTTTGGCTAATAACCCTACAACACATTTATGGTAACTTATAATCTAAAGATGAATGTTTTTTAGTCATAGAAATTGGAGTAGAAATACTGAAAATCGTTCATAGTGGCAATTAGCAAAGAAGCCATTCAATGGGGATTCAAGTTTTGTCCCATGAACATAGAGCAACTTGCTAATATTTAAATTTGGATTAAGACATTTTTGAATTTGAGTTATTTTGATTTTAGATTGCTTCATTTCAGGATGAATTTGAATCTTTGAATTTCAAAGCTCAAAAAATTATTTCGGTTCAAGTTATCGGATTCGAGCAAGAGCTATTGAATTTTTAAATTCAAATCAATTTAATTTTAAATAATTTTAAATTATTTTTTATTGTTCGTACGTTATTTTAAATTTATGTTCACGTTATTTCGATTTTGAAGTGTTGAGCTGATGTCAACTTCCCCAAATTTAATTGCAGGCTTACCTATTACTTTGTTTTCTATATATGACTTTGCCAAATTTATGCTTTCAAATAGTTCAAACTTGAACCAAACCATTTAATTTGATTTGATTATTCTCAGTTATTCATGATTTTTCTACCGGTTTTATTTCCTAAAAACAATTTGGTTAATTAAATTTCAAAATTAGATTGATATATTTGGAACGCTAGAGATTCTTTTCTAAGATAATATGTACACTTCAATTAAATAATTGAATAATTGAATGTATTTGATCTGACCATAAATAAAAAAGAGAAAAACATAAGTAGAACAATTATAATTTAGTGCTAAATATATTTGATGTTAATTATAAAAATTAAATATCGAAAATAATTATCTTATGGAATATTAGACTTATCACAACGAAGGATCTTCTAATATTCTCATTACGATTACAAGATCGTAATCTCTGTAATTTGATTTTGTATAATCATTGCAGACCTATTGCTGATATAAAGATCATAACATTCTCCTTGTAAACATATTGAATTGAATAAGAAAAATAGTTTTTTCTCCATCTCTGTGCCGCTCTCTCTCTCTCTCTCTCTCTCTCTCTCTTTCTCTTATAACTATGTTTATTGATGCTTTGCTTATAAGCCTCACCATTTTTTACTAATTTCATAATATATTAACAACGCAATCGCTATAAAGGTAAGGAAATTAGTAAATCATTTGTGTTTTATTTTTATTTAATTGATTTATATCTTTATGAAGATATTAACAATCTACTTTGATGAGTGGCATATACTGCTTCAAGAAAAATAATAAAAGCTGTGATAATTTGATGTGTACCTAACTGTAGCAGGCTTTAGGTTGTCAAAATAATTGTTATTTATCTTAAAGCCAGCTTAATATATAAATATATATATATATATTGGTGAAAAGACACTATTTAGAGATGTTCATAGGTCAGGTCAGGCTGAGTCGGGCCTAAGTAAGGTAATAATATCAAACATACTTGCCTAAGTTGGGCTTGCCTCGAAATATGAGTCTTCACTTAAGCCCGTTCATATTTGTACATAGACAGTCTAAAATTCTTTAAGCTCACCCATTTTTTTATAATTTATTTTTTAAAATATATATTTTAAAATTTAATCTCAATTAATTTAATATTTTTTTATTAAGTATAAAATATAAATACTTTAACTTAGTTTTTAATGTTTACACTATAATATTATATATATGTATTTTTTATATGATAAAATTATATAATATATAAAATATAAAATTAAAATATATTATATAATAGTAAAATAAGTCAGGCTAGGCTCAGGCTTGGAAGTTGGAGCCAAGGCCCGACCTAGTTTTTAATCAAGCCTAATTTTTTTCCTAAACCTATTTTTTAGGCCTAATATTTTTGCCCAAACCTCCTAAATATTAAGCAGGCCTTCGGATTAAAATAGGTAGCCCAGCCCTTGAATAGCTCTAGCACCATTAGAGCTTGAAAAAGCCCAAAAAGGTTAAAAAATACAAATCTATAATACTGATAGAGGTTGAAAAAGAAAAGAAATGTTGGTGGTAACCGTTGAATCTTTGGGAGACTCGCCCTCTCCATCTAGGTCGAAAACCTTTCAACCTCCCATGCTACACGACCAATGATCGGACATTACATGACCAACGATTGGACACTACACAACCAATGATTAGACAGGTCCTGAAAACCCTCATCGATCTCCCCTTTCCTCACTAGTGCCAAAAACAACCGAAAAAGCCCTAAACCGATATGCCTCTTAAACCTAAAACAGGAACCTTGGTTCCCAAGATCAACAGGACAAGCTACGACAAGTATGGCCTAAAGCCATCCAACATCGATATCCATATAGCATTGCCACCCTCGAAAGTCGTCGGTTGTGGCAGAAACATAAATCTTAGTTTTATCAGATCTTAAAGAATTTGATCTCTACACCGTTAGCTAGGCCTAGGACCGGCCGAGTGATATCCCCAAGAGGCTAAGCCTTTTTTCCCCACCACTAATTACGACTAAAAATTCTCAAAGTAAAAAAACCCTAGAACTCGAAACCCTTGAATTGGTTCTCCTAATAAACGGTGCTGCCCCTTTGTTGGACAAGGTCACCCTTAAAATATTAGCAAGTTGCCTAACCCAAACGTGACCTTGAACGATCTCGAAAACGATCAAAAGTTGTATATTTGCAAAATAAATCCTAGGGTTTCAAGATAGAGACTAGTTTACAATTTGCCCTAAGAGTTTTTACACCTATTTGGGATTATTTTCAAAAATACCTAGAGATGTAATTAATAAATCCTAGGGTTTCAAGACACAGACTAGTTTGCAATTTGCCCTAAGAGTTTTTACACCTATTTGGGATTATTTTCAAAAATACCTAGAGATGTAATTAGTTTCTAAAAATTGCCTTGAAGCATAAATTTCCAAAACCTGAAGTTTAAGGATTGAATTAAAATTTGTCAAACTTTCAAGGGCCAAATTACAAAAAATGAAAAGCTTAGATATTAAAAGTATAATTTTTAAAATGTGAAAGAATTTTTTCCTAAATTCAAAGAAATCACTCTTAATCACCCGAAGTTATTAAATTTACTTATGAATAACTAAATTTGATTTATTACATGCACATTTACTTAACACCTATTGTGTTATTTACTGGACACCTAAATTTGTCTAATTTATGGGTTCTTTTGATGTGCAGACTATGGTTAACATTGAGAAGTTCAAATTCCATCCTTGATGTGAGTGGATTTAACTACCTATCTTAGTGCTTGGACAAGGAGATTCATTTGGAAGGACTAGGATTATCAAGAGCCATCATCAATAATGGTCAAGCCAATGGCAAAGATAAGGCAGATGCCTTGATTTTCTGAGGTGACGTATACAAGAGAGCTTGAAGACTTAGCACCTGTCAGTGTGAGACCTTGTATTCTATGGGCTAGACTTAAGGAGTGGTATGATCATACAAAAACTGTAATTCTCCCTAAGGCCCAATATGACTGGATGCACCCAAGGTTGCAAGACTTCAAGTCTGTGAATGATTACAACTCGATGTTGTATGACATTGTCTTTCTCCTTGAGTTGTGTGGAACCAAACTCTTTGAAGAAGAGTTGTTGGAGTAGACTTTCTCTACTTTCCACGTACAAAATCTGATGCTCTAATAGTAGTACAAATCACATCATTATAAAAACATATTCAAAGCTAATTGAATGCCTCTTGCTTGCTGAGCAAAATAATGAATTGTTGCTTGAAAACCATGATATGAGACCTGCTAGGTCTAAAACTTTGCCTAAAGCAAATGCAAACTTTGCAAAAAGAAAAGGCCGAATTAGGGGTCGAGATCGTAGACGTGTGTAACTCTTTAGAAAAAGTGGCAGAAGGAATAACTGTAATAAGACTATAGGCCCTAATCATGGAAAGGGCAAGAAGCACCATGGATAGTAAGAGTACACATGTCATCTTAGAGGTGGGACAAAAGCATTGGTCATGCACCTATTGTGTTCCTAAATGTGTTATGGACCAATGCCAATTTAGTAATGGCAAGTGCACTGAAAGCCATGCCATTCAAACTTTCACTTCTGAAGCTTTAGTTATAGCTAGCAATACTCTCCAAGTCTCTGAATTTATTGATGATCGAGGGGTAAGAATTCAAAAAAAAAAGAGATTAACCCTTAGTAGGATAGAGAACTAGGGTGTGGGACCCACTTGATAGATGAATGGGTAGGTTTAAGGGATTGCCTACGTTATGTAAATCTAGCTAAAACTATATTAGTATGGGCTTTTCTTATGTTTTAAATAAATATACCTTGGGTACTTAAAAAATTCCTAAGGATAATTCATATTGAATAAAACCAAAAGTTGTATCTTATATTGATTAGTTTATCCTTTATTATTACAATTTTTTATTAATTGTATTCATTTTCGTTTGACACCTAAAGATGTCACTAGTGCAAATAGGAAAATCGAGAAAAAGTATGAAGTTTGTCTCATACAATAAAACCAACATAGTCAAGTTGCCTGAGTTGTAGATTTGTAGATGTCATCCAAGAATGCTTAGAACAAATCCATGTGAAAGCTGTTACCAACTAACCTTCTCCATTGTTCTCCCATTCCCATATGGTAAAGTGTGTGAGCAATCTTTGTCTCGATCAACTCCAGATTGTATGACTTGATTCTCCTTCAACACCACCCTGTGCCAGCAAGTTTAGAATCATGAGATGTTATGATAGAAAACCCTAAGATGGCACAATGGTCTAACGTGAACCCTGAGTTGTTATCGACTATTTATATTAGGTAACAAGGTAGCCTACTTTTTAATTTTTTAATTAAAACAATTATTTTACCACCTCCTTAAAATTTTCTTAGCCGCCTACCCAACTATGGGTATAGGCCAAGTTTCAGCCAAGCCCTAATTTTGCCAAACATTATTTTAGCCTCATATATTTCAGAAAGCTTAAGCTATTTAATCTGAATACTTAATATAATTTTGATTAAACTGTTAATTTTATTTAAGCGGATAATTTTTTCATAACTTTAATTCTAATTTGAAATAAAATCATGGTGCTTTTATTTGAATAGAATAATTATGTAATAATTATCAAAATATAGTAAAATAATTAATTTTAATTGCAAACTAAAAATAAATAAATAAAAATATATTTTTTAATTTATTTACAATATCATTCATATTTAATTTATAAATAAATATTTAAATAAGACTTTATAGATATCAAATTAATTATATGATTAATTTTTCCATATTTATTCATTTAAATTAACTCTTATATTTATCAAAAGATAAATATAATTAATTTAAATTACTCATTCTTGTCTTAAATAAATATTTACTCAAATTAAGTATATATACTAAATAAATAATAGCAAAAGTTATTTTCATTATTCACTGAAGAAAACGCTTATATCTCTAAAGGGAGTTTATTTGGTGCACAACTTTACTATATTGAGAATCTTCCCACTTTAGTTTTTCATGTTAATAACCATATGTTAAGCAATTATGCTGAGCTAGTGGAGGGGCCAATTGGATATATATAATTAGGCTATAATAATCTACCTATTGATTATTCTATACTAAATAAATAATCACATAATTATTAATCTCAAAGTCGTATCGCTAACGACTTGAGACTGAACTAAGATTGCACTCTCAATTATATACCGTTTTACATAAGCTTTATAAATAGCCTTTTCGTCCAATGACCTTGTGATCTGTGTAATACTCTCATATGATCCATGATCAACTTAAGGTTAAATTTTGTTTTACCTACTTAATCACTTTATCTTAAAGTTCCACTATACTCTTTATGAGAAAAAGATTGTTTACAACATGTGAACAATTTATCATTTCATATGCAAATAACCAAGGCCTTTTCCATTTTCACTTTCCCATATAATGCCTTTTAAGAGGATAACTTAACTCATTATAGAGGCTATGATTCCATATTTATAAATAAAGCTCTCATTGAGTATAAGTCATATATCTAACAAACCGGTCTAGTAGCTTACTACGTTAAGACACTTTAGCCTTCGGAACACCAAAGCATATAAGTTTTACACTTGGAGTTAATCACTTACTCAAGATTTAGGTAATTACATGATGGACATTTAAAGTGAATTAATCCAAGTAAATAGAATTATTAATGGATTAATTACACTTTGGTCTTATGCAATATATCACCATTTCTAAGCAATATATCTATATCTTTACTTAGGAGTTGGCTTGCTTCAGATGGCCAAGACAAGCCATCTCCTTAATTCCATTAGATGACATAATAGTCTTTAGATGAGTTAATTGCTCACATTAATCGTATGGACTATGGACTATCCATTTAGACTACTTACCTTAGAATATTGTCTTCCCGCATAAAAAGTCCATTATATGTAACATTCTAATGGTATAAACATAAGTAGTCAATGAGCCATATTTGCTTAAATTCACTTTAACATGTAGATTAACCGATGATGGAATAACAATGATATAATGAAAAACTTGAATATATATATATATATATAAATAATCAATTCAAAAACTAATGATATACATCCTAATGTCTTTCATCCTTAAGGCATTCCTAAAACCAAGGACCTCTGAGTGTGAAAACGAGGTATAAAAAATCATACATCTGTAAAAAATTACAAACTGACTTCCTGATGCATTTAATGATGCTACAAGTGTCACAAATTCACATATCACAATTGTTAATGCTCTAGGTAGGATTGATGTCCTCGATAAACTAGTGAAAATGGATCAAGATGGCACACGTTAGAAGTGTGGATACCGGATAAAATTGAAAGACATTGTTCTTCAAAAACAAAAGGGAAAGAATTTTGGAATTTGCCCTCGAAGAACCTAGAGTTGAGCATACTCCAAACAAGCATGATGCCCTTGAAGAGGCAACCCATGAAAAGATCACCAACCCCGAGAATACTGAATTTCCCATTAGTTACAAGGTTTGGGATCAAAATAAGATCATTATTGATAGTATGTTTGCATACTCAGTAGCTCAAACATTCTGCATGATGATCATGAACCATGATCTATGATTGAATGTCGTCAAAGACAAGATTGGCTTAAATGCAAAGAAACAATCATGGCTCAATTGGCTTCCCTAGCTAAGCGTAAGGTATTTAGGCATGTTGTTCGAACCCTTAACAATGTAAAGCCCGTTGGTATAAATAGGTCTTTGTCCATAAAAGAAACGAAAATAACAAAGTTGTAAGATACAAAGCCTAACTCGTAACTCAAGGATTCTTACAGAAACTTGAGATTAATCGTATAAGACATATTCACTGGTAATGGCTACGATTACATTTTGTTTCTTGATTAGCTTAGCAATCTTAGAGAGACTTGATACGTTTCTTATGGACATAGTGACAGCTCTTTATGGTTTATATGAGCATTCTCGAGGGATTAAAAATGCTTAAAGTATCCACTTCTTGCAACATTTTCTCAATAAAGTTGTAAAGAACTTTGTATAGGTAAAAGCAAATACCTTATTGGAGAAAGGTATAGGAATGATCCTATCATCCATATGTGTTTATGAAGAAATCGGATAATGGATTTGCTATGGTAGCAATTTATGTTGATGACATAAATTTGATAGGGACTTTTAAAGGGTTGAATGAAACTACCGAGTACCTAAAGAGGTAGTTTGAAGTTAAAGATTTGGGAATAACCAAATTATGTCTTGGTCTTGAGCTTGAGCACAAGGAAAATGACATAGTTATCCATCAGTTGGTTTACATTGAGCACTATTTAAAAGATTTGATATGGACAAAGCTTATTCATTGAGCATACCAATGGTAGTGAGGTCTTTTAAACCTGAAAAGGACTTATTTCATCCTAGGGAACCAAATAACGAAGTATTTGGGTCTATAGTACCCATATTTCAATACAAAATGGGCATTGATAGACTTGACACTATGTACAAAACCCAATATTGCCTCCATGATAAATCTTTTGGCTGGATTTAGTTCTAAGCCAACAAGTAGACATTGCAATAAGGAGTCTTGAACTTTGTTATTTGCATCTTATGCTTCATCTATTAGCCTTTGCTTTTTTTTTTTTTTTCTTTTTTTACTTTGATCTTTTAGAATGGATATCCTTTCTTTTTTGAGAAAAAAATTTAAATTAAGGTAAAAGTGCACTAAGAGTCCTTGTACTATAGTGAAATGAATATTTTAGTCTCTATATTATTAAATTAAGTATTTTAGTCCTTGTACTTTTGAAACTGTACTATAGTGAAGTGAATATTAGTCCCTATATTATTAAATTAAGTATTTTAGTCATTCTACTTTTAAAACTGTAGCAGAAAAAGAAAAATGGTTATCGGTATTAAAAAAGATGTTTAAGTGCTAATAGAATATTGATGTAATATATGATGTAAAATTTTAAATTTTATACAAAAATGGTTTTGGGTTTAGGGTGGGTTTGGGTTTGACTTATTATTATATAAAATTTAAAATTTCACATCACATGGTTTGTCAACATTTTATCAGCAATCAAACAATATTTTTAACACCACTAACTATTTTTCATTATTCGCTATCATTTCAAAAGTACAAGGACTAAAATATTAAATTTAATACTACATGGAATAAAATGCTTCCTTCACTATAATACAAAAACTCTTAGTGAACTTTTACCACAAATTAATGTATGTAAGATCAAGTGATATTTAATTTAGAATTAAAAAATAACACAAATAATTCTCAAAATACCTTAAATAATAACTCCAATTAAGTTACACACTTTATTCATCACATGAACAAGAACACTTCTTTATTCACTTTCATACGATAAGTATATCATTAATATATATATATATATATATATATAATGATACATAAACTTCTAAACTCAAAATATATTATTTGCTATGGTTAGAGGATGCAGCATATTGGTGGTGATTGAAGTAAAGTGAGTATCGATGATATTCTCCTCTATCTGTATTAACAAAAGATTTATGTCAGTTGTTTTCATCTAATTATAATGATAAAATAATCTTAACAGTGTATGATTGCTATTTTTCTTTCTTACCGTATCTTGAAGATATTTATTTGCAGCTTTCATTATCCCTTCCTTTAACCAAAAAAAAAAAAAAAGTTATTAAGAATTGTAATGTTATTAAAAGACATTTTATTGAATGGATTTGTTTGATAAATAAAAACAATTACATCTTATATTAATTTTTTTTGTTCAAAGTTCTAATTTTAAATTAATTTAAAATTAATAAACTTTGTATTAATCTAATATATTTCACGTTAAGGACAAGAGAGTCTAGGATGAAATGAATACACAACTGCATAAGTTGTTTATTGTGGACGAGATCAAGGATGTGCCTGGAGTAGATAACCAAGTAAAAGCAACGAGTCCTAGTGGAATGACATCTTTGTTCTACCAAAGATACTGGCATATTGTTGGGTTTGATATTTTGGGGATCATTCTTAAATTCCTTAATAATGGATATACCTTATCTGGTAGGGAGATGATTCAAATATATAAAAGATTCATTAGATTAGTCGGAAGTCTCTATGTTGCTTGAAGCTAGATGGGAGATTGGGCTTTAAGGATTTTGATGGCTTTAACCTAGTGTTATTAGCTGAACAATAGTGGGGGTTTAATGCAGAACGAAGACTCTGTGTTTTAAAGTTTTCAAAGCGAGATATTTCCTACATTATTCCTGTTTCAACAATGGTAAGCGTCCTAACAGTTTAATATAGAGGAGGGAAGTGGTTGATATAGGCCCTAGGTAGAGAGTTAGAGATGATAGGAGCATTGATGTTTGGGAGGATAGGTGGATAAATAAACCGCCAGATTATTGATTTCAAGACCGATAGTGGCACCTGTTACAAAGGTCTTGATAGAACTCTTCATCGACAATTGGAGAAGGGTCTGACGAGATGACTTAGTTAAGAAAGTGTTTATATTAGGTGAATTAAAGGCTATACTACACACTCTTCTCAATTGTAGATCAATTCCTGATAGACTGATACGGAATATTTCATCAATTAGGCAATTCTCTGTTAGTTCAGCTGATGTTATGGCTAGGACTTGTTAGGTGGTGCTTTTTCTGATGTTGACAACAAGTATCCCGTTTGACGATGGATTTTGACGGCAAAGGTAATGCCGGAAGTCAAGTTCTTCATGTGGCGACTTGTCAAAGGTATTTTACCTACAACAGAGGCTCTGAGATGAAGAGGGTCCAAATTAATGTTTTCTGCTGCGTTTGAAAAACTTAGTGTGAATCAATGCAACATATTTTCTTTGACTATGTATTCTGTAAGGTGATTTGGAGTAAGGCTTGCGCATAGGTTGATTCTTTAGGACCGATGAGACCTCCAAATGACAACTTTTGGACAAGATTTTGTATGCGGCAAAGAACTTAGGATTGTTGGAACATTGTTTGAGCATTTGTTGGAGGATATGGCTCAAGATATATCGTTGTTTACATAATCAGGTTTGTAAATTACCAGCATATGTAACCTTCGCTGCTAAGAAATCAATAGAGGATTTTATTCATGCTTAGAATGAATTGAAGCCACACCTAGACTAAGGTGGCAAAGGCCATGGCTGGAATCCAAGTCTACCAGGTAGAATTAAAATTAATGTTGATACTGTTTTCTTTAGAGGAATCAAAGGAGCATGATTAGGCGCAAGTGCAAGAGATTCGACTGAGAACATCAGGTCTTGTGCAGTCACCAGTTGTGATCATGCTGGTGCAGTATTTCATGTAAAATGAACGTCTCAAAATTTGGTTTAGAGATGCTAAAGAGTAGGGGATGCTTTCTATAGTTGTGGAGAGTGATTCTTCTACGGTAGTTCTTAAGCTTGCAAGACAAACCATATCATATTGGGTGTGGGACACTCTTATCTGATATTCTAGATTTGGCTTAAGAATGTAGGAGCTATCGATTTACTTTTGCAAGTGGAACAACCAATATTTTTAGTCATGGTCTAACAAAGATAGATTGCAATGTTGGGGAGCTAAAGGTTTAGTGAGGTATCTTTCAATCCTGCTTTTGTAATCCCCATTTACGGTCACATTAATAAAATCCTATGTTGATATTAAAAACAAAAATTGACAGATTTTTAGGATTAATATTTTGAATTTCACACAATATATTGCATAATTGCAAGCTATAAACTAAGGTTCCATTTGAATTAGCAGTGAATTTGGCTCTGATGAGATTGAAAATAGTAGTGGCGATAAGATTAGTTATTACAGTGGTAAGATTTGGCATTATAATAATGAGATTAAAATCAATAATGTGATATGTGTTTGATTTAATCACAACAGTAGTGATGAAATGAGAATAGAAAATACCCATTAAAAACATTATATTAAAAAGTGTATATGTATATAATAAATAATTAAATTTTATATTTATATTAAATAATAAAATAAATAAAATTATATTTTTGTTGAATAATAACTAAAAATTACTAAAATTATATGTATATTAAAAAATTATTAAAATTATAATGACATTAAATAATAAAATATAAATAAAATTATATTTATCTTGAATAATAATTAAAAGTTATATTTATATTAAAAATTATTAAAACTACGCTTATAATAAAATATAAATTAAAATATATTTTATGTTAAATAATCATTAGAAATTAATAAAATTATATTTATATTTAAAAATAAATTAATAGATAAAAAACTTAAAAATTAAAAAAAAAATCTATGGAAGGGGTAAAAGAGGAATTACCCCCTTCCACTGAGAGTCTAGTTTCTCATTAAAACCTCAAAGCTCCGGTCAGTGTAAACCCCCACTGAGGGTGCATCCAAAAGCACTCCCAGTGGGGCTTTAGCACGTTTGGAGGGATTTCTCCTTAAAATATCTCGAATTTTCATCGTACTTATCGCGCGATGTAATCCAAAGGTAGCCTAAGTCAAACACAAAATCTAATTATACGAAAGTGTCTATAAATTATACTTTCAAGTTCCTTCATGATACAAACGACTAAGTTTAACTTATGATTAATTACTTTCAATATATTTAATTCTTTAACTTTACTCTATGGTTATAACAATTATCATTATTAAGAAAAATTATGCTCAAGATATATTAGTAAAAATAAATTATATTTCCTTGTCCTAAATTTGTATTTATTTTTTATATTTTACACAAAAAACTTGTAATGATTAGCGATGAGCAAGATATTGATTTACTGAACAAATCGATCAAATTTAATTTGTTTGTTTTGGGTTTTGACCAATTAGATAGTTTAGTTTTAACGTGTTTATTCAGTAAGTTTGTGGTTTTATATTTCTAAACCAAATCTATTGATATTTAATTAAAAAATAAATAAATAATATTATTTTTTATTTAAGCATACCAAAACTAAATTAACATAATCTAATCCAACCCAATACGAGTGAGAAATTGAAATGATCAATCATACCAAAACATTTAACTTCGGTTCGGTTAGTTCGATTTGTCACTCATTTTTTAGTTTGTTTCCTAAATTTATTTGATTTATTCAATTTTTAAAATTTTAAAACTAAACTGACCTAATCGACCGAGTGTTTACTATCTTTCTGAATATTTCAATCAAGTATACTTTTAAGTTTTATTTGTATTTAATACTTATAATAACAACCAAAACGTATTAATATGAACAATTCATACTAACCTTGTTTTTTAAGATCTGAATTTCTTGAAACATAATGTCCATCTGCATTCCATGCGGCGAATTTTACCCAAAAAAATAAATTAATTGCAAATAAAAATTATGGTATTAACTAAAAATTGAATTAAATTATAATTAAAATGAATTATACCTTTGTTGTTCGAATATGATTGATCCAAATTTCTAAATGCTTTTCAAGCACTAGCAATTCATCTAAAGTCATAATTTCACATCCCCCTCCAAACATATACCTGTAAAAAAAAATCAATTTAATTAGCTATTTAATATCACTGAGGTTTTGTTAACATTCTTTCTAGCACATGAAGACTCATATGAATATGCTTAAATCTTAATACTAAAAACAATTAATTAATCTTAAATAACATGTTAAACAACCTATGTTGGCTCAATTGATTATGTTCCCACCTTTAAGATAGGGTGTTTCATATTTGAAATTCAAACCCCAGAATCTGAATCCTTTTTTCGTTTTTCAGACGGTCGCCTCGCCTTTCTTATTGCAAAATAATATGACTAATTTAGACGATTTTTTTATTACTTAACACATATACATGCTGCAAGTATTTGCGTTATGTCACCGGATCTCGATTCTTCGTATATAAATGTAACTAAAGTATTTCCTTCTTTAAACAGAGTGAACAAAATTTTTCTCATATACCTTCTGATTCAGGGCATGGCCGTTGAAGATACATATATGCCATGCTAGAATAATGGTTACAAAGTAAAGAAAAATGTATGGTTTCCTTGGTGTTTGTCAATAATAAGAACACAATTATTTGTATGATATGTCCTCAAAAAATAAATGAAATTCTACCTGAGACCTTTCTGAAGTATTTGGATCTCCTGCTTCAGCATGTCAATCTCCCTTTTAGGATCCTGGTTAAATTTCATAAATATTTGTTTTTTTTTTAAAAAAATAAATAGTACAATAGGAATACTTTTATGGTTATCTATAATGGCTTGAAGATAAACGAAAAGAATATAGTTCCCTCAAATCTCAATTAATGAAGGCAAATAAATGAAATGGAAGAAGGACAAACCATCATTAATTTGTTCATATATATATATATATAGATTGAGAATTCGAGTCCAGCTCTTTCAATAGGGAAAACATGCATTAACAACTATGAGTTATATGCTTGAGTGGTAATTGCCCAGTATTTAGATATCTTGAAAAGAGAAGAGAAAAAAAGGATTGTTGCTTTTTTGTTTTTAGTAAAGCACTGTTTTATTTATTTATTTATTTATTTGGAAAGGCAGAATATTATTAATAAGAGGAAAATAACAGCCATACTTGTGTCCCTTAAACACTAATCCCAAAACCTCGACAATAAGCCACAAGAGAGCAGATAAAACATCAAAACTCAGCTGAGGCAAAACAACTCGATTATTATTATTATTGTTGTTATTTTTTAGTAAAGAACTTTTAAGCAAGTATTTGATGTTTATTAGTTAAGA
>JBBYHK010000007.1:8935701-8948792 GCA_038382065.1 Adansonia grandidieri | reverse complement strand
ATCTGCGAAGTTTTTTGGGAAGAATCTCGCTACCTTTTCATAATAAGAGGCTTGCAATGTGCCAATGAATCCAACTATCATCTCTTTTTCTATTAGTAAAGGATAAATCTGGGCAGCCTCCTCCATCCATCTTGTAGTGTACTACTTAAAACTTTCATTGGCTCTTTTCCTCATGCCCATAAAGAGACAAACAACTAGAGATCTGACCATCGGTGGGCCTTTCCTCATTAGTGGCATTAATAGATGGATCGTCATGTCCATCCCACTCCTCGTAGAACTCAATTAGATCGATCCATCATCCCTTGGACCATCTTCAAGAATGAGGGGTAATGTTGCAAGTCATGTTCTTGACCACAATGGCAATAAAATGTATCAACGACATTTCTTCTTTGACTTTTATTATCTATTACTATTTCAATTTTCATGGAAGCCTGCCAAACCTTACTAATCGGGGTTTTAACTTTTATCGATTATTGCACTGACTCTTGGTTTAGTGTGATTAGGGAGTCGGTTGGCCCCCACATTAGGTCCAGGACCTTGCTCAATCTTGATCACTCCTTTTTCTAATAAACCTTGAACCTTTCTTTTGAAAGAAGTGCAATTCTCAATAGAGTGGCCTTGCACTCCCGCATGGTATTCACAATAAGCATTCTCATCATACCATTTAGGGTACGGTGGTGATCTTGGGTTCATGAATACTGGAGCCACTAGTTTGCCTACCAACAAGCAAGAGTAGATCTCTTTATACGAGTAAGAGAGTGGTTCAAAGTGCTCCCTTTTTCGAGATGCTTGTTGGTTATTTAGAGCTTTGACATTGTGCATATTGTGCGACTGTGCATTCTGGGTTACACTTTGCATGAGATTTGGTGCAAAGCTCATTGCAAGAGAGAACTTGGTAGCGTGGACTAGTTGTAGCGCTGATAACTAAGAGGTAAGACCCATATTCAATGTGCTTGGGAAGTATATAGGCTATGTTTATAGACTTTGATTAAACCTGGCATGATTCTCGCCTACCCATTCACTTCCTTCTCTTTACCTTTATTTGCTATCTTTTTTACTAATCCAAATGCTTCCACAATAGATATCCTGTCGCTCTTGATGGCATTTTCAATTATTTCGCTCGATATAACCATATCAATGAATTTTTTATGGCACTTACTACTAGCCTTTTGTAGTAAGGAGCTCGTAATGTGCCAACAAACATAATTGTCATTTCTTTTTCAATTAAAGAAGGGTGAACTTGGGCTGCCTCCTCTCTCCAACTTTGAGCATACTATCTAAAACTCTCAAAAGATTTCTTCTTCATGTTCATGAGAGAAAGACGATCTGGAACCCAATCAGACACATGCTTATACTGTTCAAGGAATGCACACGCCAAGTCTGTTTATGTTTGAATTCTTACAGGATCAAGCCTTATGTACCATCAAAAGGTTGCCCTAGTCAGGCTATCCTAGAAGCAATGAATTAGTAGCTTCTCGTTCTCTTCGTGTCCTAACATTTTATGACAATACATACAAAGATGGGCAGTGGGGTCAGTAGTCCCGTTGTATTTTTCAAAATCAGGCACTTTAAACTTGGGTGAGATGATGAGGCTAGACACTAACCCTAATGACTTTGCATCCATGATTCTGAATTTGTTATTTTCTTCCACAGCTTGAAGATGCTTCTCTAATGAGTGATACCTGTCCAAGTCTTCATCATTTTTTGAGGGCCTCTTTGTTTTCTCTTGCTCTTTAAAATCCTTGAATTAAATGAGACGCTATTGTACGATTGATATAAATAAATGGCTAAGATGATAAAATGTTCATTACCGAAGGTTGTTGCCCATGTAATGCCCTTTCTTGAGTATTGGTGGCCTCAGTACCACCATTCAAATTATTTTTAAGGTGGGCCAGTTCTTTCCCTGTCTTGACTGTACTCGTTTACCTTTTTTCCTTCAACGCATTTAGTAGCAATTTGGTTAGCTTAGCGATTTATGCTTAAAGTTCCTCATTTTTATGGAGTGCTTGCTCTTAAGACTCCTTATACATGAGTTTGAGTCTTTCAATACAAGCTTAGTGATTATTTTCCATCATTTTTCGATGATTGCAAGTGTTGTACTGATGGCGAACTATAGATTCTATGTTTTGATTACCTTCACTTTAAATTATTTTCAAATTAGGCCTTTATGGTATGTTTGTGCATATGTTTGATGCAATAAGGATGAATGAATAAAACCATGAAAGGATTAGGTTAGTTATGCAAATACAAATAGGACAATTGGATAAAGAGACAGCTTCACCAATAGCATCTTTCATTAAAGCAACAAAACATCATAATTACATGTGATTATATTTGCAAATGCCTGACATGATTACATTATCCAAGAATTACAACAACTCTTGTTCATGGGTTCCGGTGGGTAAGATATCAAGTGTCAGGGATCAGGCTACATCAATTACGTTCTCGGCCTCCAACTGAGCCATGTGAATCTGCTTTATGAGATGGCGATGATAGTCTTGATGGTTTTGCCATGCGTGATTAACCACTTGAAGCCATTCTGGCTTTCGCTGTTCGAAGGCTCTTACTAGTGGATTGACTTAGTCTTAGCAAGCTTAAAGAGAATGCTCTAGGTCTTGGATTCTGAGTGTTAGAACTCCATTTTAGCCTAGTTTGTTCTCAACTCTGGGACTCGAGCCTCTAATCATTCATTCCTCCTTCGATAAGTTGATGCAAGAGCCTAGGCTCTAACACGCTTTTCCTTATTGACCCTAGCAGCTTCTTTCCATTGGTGTAGTTCCTTCTTGAGGGTAGTAATTTCTATCCTCTATTCGATCGATGACTTTCCAAGTTTTCAGGGCTTGCTTGCTTTTTTAAAGGCCACATAGTCTCTTTTCAAGCTCTCGAGATCCTCATTGAGGTGGTTTTTCTCCTTGATAGCCCTGCTTATCTTGCTATCTCTAAGGTAGAGATCCATTTTCAGTTGATTATTTTCCTCTTTCAATTAAGTAATCTCCTTGGCAAAGGTCACTTTCTCTTGTTCGAACTTTTGTTTAAGCAATTCAATTTTAAAAAGAAATTCATCAATCGGCATTTGTGATGTCCTAATACCAAACATGGCAATGACATTATTAACGTGACAGATCCTCTATTCATCATGTCCTGGGGTCATACTACTCCCTCTCCAATATCTCTCTATGCAATGGATTTGTTTCCATGCTTGAAAGGCTAGCTAGACTTTCAACTTGTAGTCAGGCTCACCATAGTCGAAATCCCACAACTCTAGGTCTTGGATGAAAGGGATGAATTAACAGCACTGGAATTGTCGAAGAACTAAAAGAGGGGCATAGCTAGTACTCCCCTATAATCCCATGAGCGATACACAGCTGTAATCTCTGCACCGGTATATAACCATTTATGGGAAAAACCAAGAGGCCTTCCATGTTACCTCCTTCCCTTTAAGGTTCCAAAATTTTTGGACCCATTGCTTTTCAGATTTGTCTTGAGGCCATTTCTTCTTAAGTACTTTAGAGATAAGGCTAAAGCTGGGTGAAAAGTAGTGTGACGTCCTATTTTTTTCTAGGCTAAAGTGACTAACCAGCTGAATATGAAGGAGTGGTGCACATCCATGAAATGGCCCATTCCGATTTTCTTACAAAAATTAAGAGCTTGAATAGTTTTGACAAGGATGGTCAGTGTGGGATTAACAGTGTAGCACAAACAAGAAAAGATATCTGCTACCGTAGCTTTAACATAGCCTAATGTCTTTGGGAATATAACTAAACCATATATTGCCAAAGTGTAGATATCTTGGATTTTTTGGATGTCAACAGTACTCACCATTGCTTCTCTCAAACTGGCCTATGAGACGCATTCACTGTTCCCCTTTGTTTTGATATGACTCTCAATCTAAAACTCTGTTGCCCCAAGGATTTGAGCCAATCTTTTCTTGAAGCTTAGAGCATTCAATGCTTTGCAATATATCTTGTCGACCTTTGCCCTTTCAATGTTAAGTAACATAGTGTATTCATCAACCATGGGGATGAAGTCTTCATGATTAAAAGTGAAACACAGTATGTTGGATTCAAAACTGAAAAGCCACTTGCAACAAACTGACATCCAAATGAACTTGAAGCAGTATCTTTTAGTGAATGATTCCCTTTCAGTATTGTCCTAATTAGTCCATATGATCCTCAGATCTTGCAATTGTTTTGATGGTATCCTTATTGATCCTTTCATGCACTACTTAGGCATGCCCCGATTTAAAGACATCTTCATCTTCTCGCTATTAGCACTCCGACCAAGCTTGAACTTTTTCAAAAAGCTTTAGCTTTGAAGTAGACTATTACTCCATGACAAATGCCTCTTAGTGAACACTGACCCGTTAGATTGTCCCATGATGATAGTAATTATGATGAAATGATGCATAGTAAAAGAGAAAAACAAATAGCAAATAAGTTAGTAACCAATACAAAATAATAGGTAAAAGATAAGTAATGGAAGGAATCACTAAATTTGCCCCCAGAATAGGCGGTATGATGCCTAGGGGTGGATAAAATGATCACAAATGTTAAAGCATTGACTAGGCAGCATACTAGCATACCCATATTAAAATTGTCTCTTCATGAAGTAATATGATACCTTGCAAGGATTAAGACTGACCATCTAAAAAGTGATGTTCGTTCATCACCACACATGCTAAGTCATCATTCAGGCAGCATGACAGCCTATCTTGGTTAGATACGACTATTTCAAGATGTTATTGCAGGTAATGGCATTCACTTATACTGACCCATTTATAAAAAAGAATTTATTGTCGAACATAATGGCCTATCCTAAAGAAATGACCATGAAAATAAAAAGATGAATGTAGGTGACAATGTTCACCCATCATCACCCACGTAACTAATGGTATATATGAGCAAAGGTAGGAAATGTTTCCACGAGTGACCTTAATCTTTGGGTTATTCTAGCAACATCCAGTACGGCTTGACATGGTTTAGCTCATAAGGTTCACTACATGGCTTTAAGTTGATGCCTATTTTGGTATCTGAATTGCTCTTCCGTCTGATAAGAACAGCCAAGGTAACCCGATCCTAGACCCATCGCAGGTTTGGTAGAACAAGTTTGATCCGATGGATGCATTTCCCTATGCAAGTGCGAAGGGGTACTTACGAGAGACATAGGTAGTTTACATCCTGGAAGGTCTTGTCATGCCTATATGGAGGGTTGCTCATGAAGGCGGATGGCTCATGTCCTCCTAATAATTAGGATACTAACCACACCATGGTGTATGGTGGGAATCTAGTGCAAATGCAAGTGCATGGTGTGTGTCAGGGAAACAATCAAACCTTTTTGTTTTACTCCCATATTACCATATTTATTCAAATCACTATTTATTTAGGCACGAATAATCCCTAACAATCACAACACAAAAACATAAACAATAGAGATTGGTAGGCACAAAATAAAAGAGAATTATATTTAAATAATTATGGAGATCGAAAAACCAAGAACCGAGTGAGAAGTAGCCAGTTATGTGCCTAACTCTCTATAATCCCGAGTGGAGTCACCAAGCTGTCGCCACGTGCCTAGACTTTAAAACTTCGGATGATCTGAAGGGCATGGCATGCTCAACTTATGAATGAATGATGGCTGCTTATGGTCAAGCCTTTAAGCTATCCCATGATTGGGATTTGGATTAGGCGTGATGGTATAGAGGGGATATGGACCATCGGACGAGTCGCTCATCCAACTAGACCCAGATGGCCACCACAAAGTGGCCATAAACTTGGAGTCGCCACCAATCCTTTCAGGCTAGGCAAGATTGGATGCCTATTGAAAATAATATTATGAGTTACGAAACTTGAAACATTGATTTTAAGGTCTACAAAGTCTAAAGATTCGTTGGTTGGGCTCAGGAGTTGGTTATGCGTAAGAAAGGACTAGCATCCCTGCAGCACCTGAAATTGATACCTACTAACTACGTCTCACTTTGGTCTTAGTTAAATTGGTTCCATTTGGTCTCTATTAGATATAATCTTCTTTAATGCATGAAGTTTTGAAAAATGTAAATTCGAGTTTCTTATTAAGAAAAATTAGATCACCTATGTGCCTCAGAAATGTAAGGAACATAAGGATTTTTTATGAAAACAACGTCTGGATTGGATTTGAAAAATTGGATGTTTCGTATTAGGCACTAGAGAGATACCAACACAGAACATCGCCTCGTAAATTTAATTAGAAAATGAATTTTAAATATGAATGCACAATAACACTACAAAAGGAAACAAGTCAGTGAGGCAAAAAATAAGAAATATAATAATATCATAAACAACCAATCACAAACAAAAGAGCATAAAAACGGAGGAGTGATCAAAATATATCTCATAATTGCCTTTAATTATTAAAGAATAACTGGGATGACAATTTTAGAGATCGGTCTGGATTCGGTGGTAATTTGAAGAATAAAGAGGATTTTTATCAAAAGGGTTTGAGGTGTTTGGAAGAGAGCAAATTTTAAGTTTTTGAGCCAAAAATGGGGATGGAGTACCCCTTCGGAGAAGTAGGGTTAGGGTGTCCCCTAAAATAGAGTTATGAAAATAGTTAGGAATAAAATTTTTTTATTTTTTTATAAAAAGAATGAGGTTGGAGTATCTTTTCGGAGTAGTAGGGTTGGAGTATCCCCAGAGTTAGGAAAACATTTAGGGACAAGGAGAAAATTTAACTTTGATTTAAAAAATAGGGTTGGAGTATCCCTTTTGAGTAATGGAGTTAGAGTATCTCCACTAGCAAAAATTTTAATATGAAATCCTATTTTTTGTATTTTAGTCTTGATCTGAGTCAAAAGAGGTTGGTGTTGTGGGGGGAATCAATAGGGCACATTTTCGAGACATCTGAATGTCTCAATAAAAAAGGATTTGAAAATTAGGTTGAAAATAGGGGATAGCATCGTGTCATCTCCTTTTCTAGATTTTGTTCGAGTGCATTTAAAGATTTCAGAGGGTAAGTAAGGTACATTTGGGAAGGTAACTCGGTAGGGTTTAATATAAAAATATCCAAAAATTCTAGAAAATCACTTTCTAGGCAGAATTAATTTTTTAAATTAGGTTCGTCTCAACACTGGCAGCATGTACAATTAAAAGGGTATGATGGATTCTAAAAAATCATTCTAAGTTTATCCACGATCATTAAATCATAGATAATACCATTTTAGAAAGGGAATTTTGTGAACTTTTTGGGAAAAATATCTAGAAATTTATGGCCCAAACAGAATGTTGCATGCTTGGTTCTAGGGGTTTTAGATAGCAAAGGTTTGAAAAATCATAGCTCATTTGTCCGGGATGATCCAAGGGCAAATAAGACATCATTAGAAAAGAAATTCAATGCCTTTTAAAGGAAAAATATTAGAAAATTCCAAGGAAATATTTTATGGCTTGAAAATAAGCCGCTAGACCAAAAACATGGGGGATTATTAGATATTCTGATTTTTCGAAGATAGACTCGGGCCTAGGATGTCTGAAGGTCTGGGACAGAAAGTAACACAGACTTCACAAGTTCACTTCATAATCTCGGAGTAGTTTGGGATGATGACCATGTCACCAAAATGAACATAAGACTCAAGATCAAGGTTTAATACTAAAAAGGATTTCCTCTTTTTCTTGAAAAATAAACATATTTCACCATGAAATCCATAGCTGAAATGTTGATTTATCCCCAAGATTAAGAGACCAATTTAATGAAAGCATTAAGTCCATGCTATTCTTTATCTATTGGAGGTAGCATGAACTTAACTTGGGGAGTTTTCTAGAAAAATAGTTTGTAAGAGACAAGTAAGCATTTTAATGGAGATATCATTAACAAAATACAACAAATACAAAGATAAACACAAATTAAACATGCAAACATGCAAATATGACATTTTAACATGGAAATAGGTGACACATATGCAAGAAGATGACAAATAAAGTGCATGGAGATGACGTGAACATGTTTGAGCAAGAGGATGGATGCTAGAGTTGTCAAGATAGTGTTTTTATTTCATGAGACTCCTTAAAACACAAGAAAATGTTTGAATATACCTAAGATATGTCAAGGTGACCACTTAAATATGTAATGTATATATGAATATGGAAGATACATGGCAAAAGATACATGAACAGAGGCCGTGTAACAATGAAAATAAAGTATGGTGAGTTTATATATCCCACAACATCAAGGTGTCAAGAAAGTCATCAAGATCCTAAGACTACCACAACCAAGGCAACAAAGATGCATAATAGTATTAAGAGGGTCATGGTAGCATGAAGAGCTCACTAAAATGAAATGGATGATCAAAATAGAAGGTACATGGGACAAGGTAAAAAATATACCAGTAAAGACTTGAAGTTTCTTCCTTCTTTAAAGTAGCAACTTTAAGCTTAGTTCCTTCCCTCTTTTTGCTATTGTTTAGCAAGAAAAGGGTAAAATGAAGTAGCTTTCCGGTAATATGGTTGCTGATGGGGTGTTTTGAGGATGAAAATATGTGAAAGGTTCAGTTTTTGAAGGTGTTTTGGCTTTGGTTTTAGGGAGCTACGGGAATAGAGGTTGGTTGAGGGTGGAAGGTAATGGAATAATGTTTTTAGTGAACTTTTAGAGCTAGAGTTGCTGGAGGGATCCAGAGTTTTCTGGGACTACTAGAGAGCTTTTTGATAGTTGAGAGGGTTTTTTTTCAGATAGCTAGTTGTGTCCTCTATTTTTTCTGGTTTAGCCTCTCCTTTTACAAGACAATGCAAAGGGCATTTTTTATTTTTTCTTCTACACCAGGGCATATTTCCAGCTGCCATGTTCAGTTGACTCTCTTCTTATTGGTTCTGCCATGCTGAGCAAGGAGGCAGAAAGGCTATGAAAGCCTGCAAACTAGAGATATGTCTGCCATCCTCTTACACCTATATATCTTATGAAAGTAACCTTTGTCATTAATTGTTTGGACTCCAAAAATTTGTTAGAATCCATTAATAAACCCATAGTTAAGGTTTGCAATGTTATATGATAGTTCCTTGGTGCAAAATCATGTTTAAATCAGGCTTTTGAAGGCTGAAAAATGGCTCGAACTAGGCAAAAATGTCTTGATCTATCGATACAGAACATGTTGTATTGATACACAAGGTACATTTTACTCTTGAGCATCGATACGATGAGTTGTGTATCGATACTAACAGCAAAAAATGTTTCTAGTCTCAAAACTTAGAGGCCAGTATCAATACTCCATGGATTTGTATCAATACATTTTGCCAAAAATCACAACTTTAGCTATTGCGAAGGTCTACATTGATACAAACATGCCAGTATCGATACCACACCTTAGGTATCGATACCAAACGCTTTTGTATCGATACTACATGTGAAAATTCATGTTTTTTGCACCGTAAAGGCCTAGTATCAATACTTACGCCCTAATATGAACTTGTGGCCTGTGGATTCTTGATATACCTCAACTTCATCACAAACAATGGGAAATTGATTTATGTATAACCTTGGTGACACCATGAAAAGTGGCCCTTGATGCCTCATTTTTACATTTTCTTTAATACGGCCCATAGTTATTTTAGAACTTCCTAAAAACTTTTTCGTCGAGCGACATCCCCCAGCTTTATTTCTAGTTTTTGATTTCATCATCTTTTACCTCACTCCTAAGATACCAAAAACTGGCCGGACAAAATGAAGTATCTACAAACATGACCATGACATGATAAATATTACAAACATATATTTATGAAGATAATTTCTACTAATAAATACAAATTATTATAATGAAAATCAACACAAATATAGTAAAAATCAAATATATCAACAAAATGCATAAACTTTGATCATTGTTTTCATGCTTAACCTTTCAACATGGAATGAAATCCATGAGCTCAAGTAATCATAAAACTCACTAAAATGCAGAATCAAGGTTGAAATTAAAAAAAGTGAAAGGTTTTGTAAGAGAACTACCCTAAAAAGCCTTGGAAAATTAAGTGATTTTCTTGATTTTTTAGTGATATTTCATACCAAAATTCCCAAGAATCTTTTAAAACCAACCTTCCCCGATTTATCAGGATGGATTTGGCCTAGGGCTGAAACGAAAAGCCTTTCATCGAAATGTTCTAGGAATTTCTATCTTTTTTTAAAAATTTTTTGTAATTATTACTTTGATTTTGATTTGATTTAAATTAATTAAGTTTGTCATTTTACGAGTTATGTCATCCATGACATCATCAAGCTCTAGAAAATTTTAAATAATATTTTTATATAATATGTAAAATTATACCATAAAAATTAATTAGCAGGATTAAATTGTAAAAATTAAAAATTATGTATTTGAAATAAAATTTTATGTGATCAATTTAATTTAATAACAAAATCAATTTCAATGTTCAAGAAAAAAAACTATAAAAATTCTAAACTCGTAAAATTCCTCGAGGAAAACCTTTACCAAGAAAATTGTTATATGTTAAAAAAAATGCAAAACTAATAAAATAATTGAATTTTCAAAAACTGAATTAATATGAATTTAACAATAAAATTTAAAGAATTTTAAAAATTATAAATTCAAAAAATCTTATTGAAAAATTTACAAATTAGAAAACTTTGTATCTTAGAAACGAAAAAATTTCTAAATTTTGTTCAAATTTTATAAAAATGGATTAAATTCAACAAGTTAATCAAAATATTAATTTATAAAAATAATAACGATGAAAAATTAAAATCTAAAACAATTTTTACAAAAAAAAAATTTTAAGAATATGATACTCACGGTACTGTAAAAAATTTAAATTTAATTCTTAGAATTGACAACTTGATATCTTATGGCAAAAAATGCCAATACAAATTTTTGCTTGAATATTTCTGATTTTTTGAAGTGAGTATCGGCATAAATACTGCACTAGTAGCAATAAAATATACAATAGTCAACTTCGTAAATTTTACAAAAATTCTCAAAAAATTCCTAAAAATAGAAAATTTGACTGTGATAACATGTGCAGATACAAATTTCAAAATTTTACAAGTATAAAGTTAAAAGCTAATTTCTTACCTTGATATCTATCTTTTTTAGTCGAGATTTGTTTTCTATTACCCTTAAAATGGCAATTTTTCTATTACGTGCACATGCAACCATTTAAGCTGGAGTAAAAATGTTTTGAAAACATCCAATCCACCTTGAAAAGTCTACCCTCATCGATCGATCGCGAAGTTCTATTTTTGGACTGTTAAAGAAAGGGCCTAGACAAATTAGGTGTAACAATTGGCACTAACAATGCATCATGGCCACCCAACATCGAAGGAGTGTCAATATGGGTTTGCTCTTTAGTGTATAGTATCTTGGTGTAATAAATATCCATTCATCATGTATCCCAAAATTAGCATGAGCATGGTATAATATCTACTATTAGCGCTTTCTATATTAACATGCAATTTGATGTGTTAACTCCATAATCAGCATTACCTTGGCCAAGGACTTTGAGTTAATACAGGACAAGTGCATATAAGATATATACCCTTATATCACTTCAGGTGATGAATCCTCTTTGGACACTCATTCACCTACCATATGATTCATGCCATACCCAAAACCACTCTACCATAAGTATCCATCTATTGTGAACCCATTCATGATAGAATCAAAGCATGACACTCCTTATATAAGATGACCTAGTGTCACAAGTCCAAGGATCACTTAAACTACCAACACATGAGAGTATTTGCATAGATGCTTGAGTGAAATACCAAATGGAACTCTCATAGTAGGTCATGTTCAGTGAACTTGTTACCATAACAAGGATCCATATGATATCCCTAAGTATATCTATACTTTAACTTATAAGATTAATTGTATGCATCACATCCACGGAGGCTTATATATGCTAGTCTTTGTGCATTGTCAATGCCTTGTCTTGAGAATACGATGACCAAGAACATTTTTAGAAACACAAATTTAATGCATAGGGATCCCATAATTTTAACTCTTTACAATTCCATTGCAAGCCCAATGTGTTTAATGGGCTTTATCTAGATAAGATATTTATAATTATATAATCAAACCTTATAGATAAAGAAATACCTTTAAAAGATTAATTAAATATAATGTTTGATTACATGAAATCACTAAATGCTAATGCCTTACAAGCAACAATGATGGGCTTGCAAGGCTTACACTAACAAATGCTCCATTTTTTGCTCTTTTTCTTTAATAGGAACTTTGAGTATTGATGGATATTCGGGTTCCAGCTTAATGTCACTCTAAACCTGTAACTAAGCAAGAGCACAGTCATTCTACTTTTGTCTCACTAACAAGCTAGGCAAAAGCTTGACTACTCATTCTACATTTCTTTTGGCTTTACCTTTCCACAAGTCTACTTTCTAATTCAGTTCTATCACCTTGGATTCCCATTCCCTGATTAACTTACAGGCCTTAGCACTTCTCAAAGCAAGCTTGAGTCATTTGTTATCGTAATGCAATTCTTCCATACCTCACTCGACATCGCTTTTCTTCTTACTAATCTTTTTCAACTGTTACTTTCTTTAATTGCCCATTTTCATCCTCTAACCAAGCAATCTGTACTAAAAATGTTGGCTGCTCCAATTCAAATTCTCTCTTCAATAATTCAATCTTAGATAGTGATTCTTGTGTTAGAAGAACGATATCCTCATCTAAAAGCAAAACAATGTCATTGATCCACTTATCTTTCCAAACCTCATAAGCGAAAGTTATATCATCCTGATATCAAGCCAACTGCATATGAATGTCTCTCTCTATTCATCAGCCATAGCTCATTATTCTTTTTATATAGCCATTTGTTATAGAGGCAAAATCAAACTCACCCAGATCATAAGTTAAAGGAATGAACTATCGAGACTTAAACTGCTTCTAAATCAGCAAAAGAGCATAGCTGATATAACCTAAGATGCCTAGCAAGGGTACCCAATATCAGTGTTTGCATAAATATAGTATAACCCAAGAGAACATCCATGGTGTTCTCCATGTGACATCATCCTTCTCTAAGTTTTGAAATACTAACACCTACTGATGCTTGATATAATCCCTCAGCCAATCTTCCAAAAGAACTCAATAATAGGTGAAAACAACT
>JBBYHK010000007.1:8898505-8935601 GCA_038382065.1 Adansonia grandidieri | reverse complement strand
TGCTATTTAGTCACTTTAAATTTTTCTGACCACATATGCCCTAATTTGAGACTCAAAGGTTTGGTAATTATAGCTAACCATCATTTCAAAGTCGACAAACTAGATTCGTTAATGTACACTCGAGCAGGAACAACACCTTCCATATGCATTAAAGTAGTGCACCTATCAATTATCAAGACCATACTTCTTATTAAAAGTAAAGCATCAGTACCCTAGATTCCAAAATTATGCCATAGCTCGAAGTAACCCTTCATCTATCCTAACTTGAACGAATAATGCTATATCCTAATATATTTAGCTGAATAGATCTTTCTTAATACTGTCCCATTGATCCCATATAGCCTATAAATCTAACAAGTCATTCTGCCAAAACTCAATACTAACTCAAATAAAAAACAATGAGACATATTTGACTTTCAAAGCATTGCCATGTTGCTTTTAAATCTTTTTTGACCAATCTTCTGTGGAGTACTTTTCCTCTATTAAAACTATACATTTCTTTATATCGGATGACCCTCAGGATGGACACTATCCTTTTTAACCAATAGCCTTTGGATGCACTAATGTTGATGCTAAAATTCATGCAAAACAAACAAAAAAGGCAAATAAAATCACAAGTTAGCCATATACAATGTAAAGACATATCATCAATAAACATCTCGAATGTTTTGGACAACCCTTAAAATTTCATTCTTGAGATTTACAACCTTGTAGAAATGAAAAGACACATTATTTTTAGTATTAGGATATGTACCCTATAATTGAACTCTAAAAGACAAGCCCCATCGACACAAGTCTTAATTTAGGGTAGCGATTTCCTTTAGGACACTTTTCTCAAAATCAAGCCATAATGATGTTTTTAATGTCATCATTGGCTATCAATCTGAGAGCGTAATGGTACATTGAACATTCTTGGCAATATAATATTCATGATGTAAAACTCTAAAATGTCTATTCACTTTAGCTTGATTTTATTTTTCAAACACGTTTTAACCATCAACTTGATAGCCAAACGGTGAGTTATAATTAATGTGAATATAAACTCATATTGACTAGATGATAAATATCTTGAACGATGAAGTTCATTCAACACCACTCAAAATCTAAACTCAAAAAAAAATAATAATAAAGTAAGAAAAGTTTAGAAGCATTTCTCGATTATACCTAAGCTTTGGGTTCTTCTAGACTTCCAGGTATGGTTAATTGAATTTTGCTCATTTGGCTCATTATATGCATGTTTAAGATGACCTTAACACATGTGGTCCCCAAATCATTCCCTTTGCTTTGTAAGGATAATTGAGGCACCTCAATCCTAGGTCCATTATAGGCTTGGCAGAACAGGTTTAATCCAGGTGAGTAAATTGCTCATTTTAATATCGATGAATCACGAAAACAAGAGCAACAAATCCCAAAGGCTTTGGCTAGCCAAATGTATTGTTAATCATGTGATCAATTAATAACCCCATATATCCTAAAATAAGTCATATATCTCTCCCAACATGGTACTCAGTATAGAGTTTAATACATATGCTAATGTAGTGTGTGCCGAGAAAAGCTCTAAACTTGGATCTCACTTCTTTATTCGAGTATATTTATCAATCATTTTGCTTATCTTTATAAGCAAGCGTATCATCGGATTTTTCTTTAAGTACTATAACAAGGTTAATGCACATAACAATATCATAATAATCATCAATTAATCAAATAATCAAAAAAAAATATTGAGGTGATTATAATTGAACATCAACTAAAATCGAGAAAAATAAAAACTCTAATAACATGCGATTAGTCTGGGCCTTACTCTCTTTTGTCCCTAATGGAGTCACCAAAAAGCTGACACAATATATCGAGATATTAACCTTAACATATCTAAACATAACACACTGCTAATCATTGTAGGGCCAAGCCAATAAGATGAATCACCCTTTTGAACCTTTTGTATCGAAATACAAAAGCAATGGGGTTAAAGAGTCATCATTGATGTTTTTTGGCTAGATGTGATTGGTCACCGATTAAAACCATTCACTATAGAGTTACAAAACTCTGAAGGAATGATTTTATGGTTTGCATGTACTAGAAATCTATAAGTAGGGCTCGAAATTGGCTACACCATAAGTAAAAACTCAATCCCTCTTGTGATGCCCATATTTTGTTACCAAGTAATCACACATATCAAAATTTGTTTTTCTTGGTTTCAATCATACGTAGTCAACCATAATCCCCTTTTTTATTCATCAAAATCAAACAAATATCACTAAAAAATGTATCCAAAAATTTTTACCGAGACTAGCTCAAATTTACAACTAATTTGAAGCAAGAATCTTTTATAAAGGAAAAATTCCATAAAAGCATTTGATTCCAAAAATATTCACTAATTGACTCCATTATCAATAGTACTTATCAAATTTGACTCCATTTAAAAGAAATTACAAAAATAGTACACTTAGACTAAAAGGAATTACAACTTTAAAGACAAGATTAAAAATCAACTTTTATGCAAGTCAACTTCAAAGTTTTAATGCTAGCCACTAGGGACCTTCTATAAGACACTCTTAGACCTGTTGACACACTAACATGACTTCTAAAATTAGAATAATGCACATCAAACCTGAAAAGACTTGAAAACAGGGGATAAATTGACTTTTCAACCTCTCTAAATTTATTCCATAAATTCCTATCATAAAAAATCACCCAATTAAGTTCTATAAATGCTAACTCACTATAAATCAGTCTAAAAATATTCAAAAAAAATGCCAGACAATCAATTTAGCTACCATGTGAATTTTTTAATTAGACACTATTCATCTCATAGCATGTCCGACTAACATATCTTCCAAATTTTCTTCCTAATTCATCTAGAATATCCACCAAACAAGCCATACTTGCTTTGAAAGCTTATTCATTCTACTTTAATCTAAAAATATGAGAAAATAGACAAAAATGATTATCCTCATCAAAATTTGTTTGGTTTACTAATTAGATGCAGAAATAGAACCATGTAAACAACTCATATTCTAGAATTTTTTTTGTATTTGTTTGATTATGAAATTGAAAGTTCCAAAAGCCTATCCCGTAGCCTAATTAGTGAGGATTACGGTAAAAATATGAACAAAAATTCATAAGGTCTAGAACCTACTCAAAAATTTTCCTTTTGTGAGGCTACCATGATGGACTGCAATAGTATCTCTGACACAACTTGTGATTACAAAGCGTTTTGACAATTTTTTAAAACATGTTTGGATGTTTGAACATCTAGCAACAAGACCAAACAGACTCTATGAATGTCCTATATAAGGAAATAACAAGGACTTCCAAATGACTTGGCCTAGAATTTTGACAATTTTTTAAAACATGTTTGCATGTTTAAACATCCAGCAATAAGACCAAATAGATGCTATGAATGTCCTATATGAGGAAACAACAAAGACTTCCAAATGACTCGACCTAGAACTATGTTTTCTGGCATTGGCAATATCCTTTGGAATCATATGAATGTCTCCTCTATTATTGCTTTTATTCGTTATTGTTTATTCCTAACTAGTGAGAGGTACACCAATGCCACTCACTTGTGTGCCGAAACCAGCACTTATAATGACACTAAACAACATAATTTGACTCACCTAAACCTCTCCTAATGAATCACATCAAGGCTTGCCAACTTTAGACTCAACAAAACATGTTTCAGCACTTAGAAAAGCATTTTTTTATTTACCCCTATTAGCTCTAAACCAAGTTATTTTATGAAATGTCGCTAAGTTGTTCATAGAAGAACTTTATTAAACAATAAACCTTGTCTCACCCATTAATTAATTGAACCAAGATTTGTTCTTAGGGATCTTTTTTGGAAAGCAAGGCTTATACACATCCTAAACACCTTAACATACATTTTATGAAACAAATAATCTACCAACCTGTAGTTCTAGTAATTAATTAACCGTAAAACTTATTCTAAACATGAATTTGCCTATAGTCAAATCATTTATGCTCATATAATCATCACTTTCTCATTAATTTCTTATCATTTAACAATAAAACATAAAAAAAAAAGTTATGATTCAATTCAATCAACATATTTAAAAATCAAAGCATGCTTTCAATCATTTAAGCTCAACAATTGAACATGTAAATTTTTAATTTCATCAAATTAACCATCATTTCAACTTGCCTAAGCTCAACTCAACTTATTTCATCCAAATTTCTCCACTTGAGCATTAATAATGTAAAGCCCACTCAAGCACACTAAAATACTAGAACAGCTAAACCTAGCTAGGTGAATTTCTTGTTTGAATGCTCTACTTGGTTTAATAAGTTGGACTTTCATCATTAAGCATAAGATTCAAGTTCTAATTACTTAGGTTTTTGCTCAAACTAGCTTAAATTAGCAATATTATGCAAAATTTC
This sequence comes from Adansonia grandidieri, assembly GCA_038382065.1. Taxonomy (NCBI): domain Eukaryota; kingdom Viridiplantae; phylum Streptophyta; class Magnoliopsida; order Malvales; family Malvaceae; genus Adansonia; species Adansonia grandidieri. The sequence goes on along the minus strand of JBBYHK010000007.1, from coordinate 8,931,200 downwards.
ATCAAGTAAGCTTTAAGATCTAACTAACCTAATCTAGTCGAACTAAGCTTCTTCATTTCTCTCATGTTTGGACACCGAATAGGCTAAGAAACTAAGGATTTCAACTTAAACCTTAAGATTTCAGCTTAATACTAAGATCCTAGCTCAACTAAGCTTAAATCATTAAGATATTAAGAAATCATGTTGGACAAAACCTTGATCTAAGTAGATTTTATGTTTAAACACTTCAATCAAGCTCATTTATCTTAATTCAAGTTAGGTTTCAATAACTAATCACTCAATCATGCTTACAACAACATGAAATCAACTAAATAATAGCTCAAAATCAATGAAAATCAATAAATCATGGCAGCACAAAGCATTTGAACAAGAGGAGATTATAAATTCATCATAGCTGAATCATATTCAAGCTCATTAAAGCATGTTTCAATCATTAAAATCATGAAATTGAACTGAAACTAAAGAGAAAAGTTATAGATTATACCTACTCCAATTTTGATCTTTTCTTAAAAATGATGTGAGCTTGATAGAAGATGAATATTCTAGAAAAAATTTTATAATTGTTTAAAGTTGCTAAAAATGTAAATATCCTCCCCTATTTATAGGCCTCAAGTTTGTTGATTTGAGCTTAAATCACCTTAAGGTAGTATTAACTAAATCACTAACTTTCTAACAAAATTAAAAAGAAATGACATTTATGCCCTTACTGAATGGATGAACGCTTAGCATATTTAACACATGCTGGAATTCTTCTATGGCATTATTCCTACACTAATCTATATACAACTTTCCATGCAATTCAATTGAACATGACATGTCAATATAAAATGCAATTGAATGTTCCATCTTGTAGTAAAAATATATCCTAATGACTTTCTCCGAAAAAATCTAAAATTTTCTATCCTGGATCTCTTAAATTAAGCCCTCTGGAATTCTCGACATTCTAAATTCCTAAAGTTCTTTCATAACCCAATCTTGAGTACACCTTTTTGACCTAAAGTCCATGCTCAATTTTGTTGCGGTGTAATCAATTTTAAAATCCAAGTTGTAGAAATCTTCCAATTTCAAAATCTAACTCTAAGATAAAAAGTTGACTTTTAAGTTGACTTTTGCCATTTTGTTGACTTCTGATCATGATTTTTAAAACTAGTCTCTTTTTCATCAAAATGACATCAATAAACACTCTAATCACTTTAAGAGACATATACTAGTTAACTTTTGACATTCTCAAATTTTAGAGATGCGGGTCTTGATTTTTCTTACCCTTAAATAAAATAATCAAACCTAAAGCCTTATTATGTTAAACTAAGCTGATGGAACTAACTGAAACCTTAATAGGACCTTTCTATCATCTGTAACTCATCTAAGAGGATCCAAACCTAGAAAATTCCATCTTTCCTCTAAAATCAAGAAAAAGTTAATAAAAGGCCTGGATAACATAGGGTGTGGACAATGACGATAGGGATTGATCTTTACTTATGGTGTAACCAATTCCCGAGCCGAATTTTATAGATCTTTGGATTGCACAAACTGTAAACTTATATCCTTTGAGTTTTGTAACTCCTAAGTGAATGGTTTTAATACATGTCCGATCACACCTAGCCCAAAATGATCGGTCTTGACTTCTTAACCTAACCATCTCATATTTTAATACAAAAAGTTCAGATGAGCGATTTATTTCGATGATGGGGCCTCGTGAAGATTAAAATGTTGTTTGCATTGATATGTCAGGGTTTATATTGTGATACGGTATGACAAAATGAATGGACTAGGTAAAACCAAAAACTCCAACTTGGGTGAAACCAAGAACAAACAAATAACCTTGGGTGAAACCAAAACTCAAATGTATAACCTAGATGAAACTAGAAATATAATGATAACTTGGACGAAACCAGGACTAAAAGAAATAGCCTAGACAAAACTAAAAACCCAAGAAAAACAACTTGGATGACACCAAGGTTCTAAGAAATAGCCTAGACAAAACTAAAAACCTAAAGACAACCTAGACAAAACCAAAGTTCTAAGAAATGGCCTAAACAAAACCAGAAACCTAAAGATGACATGGATAAAACTAGAAACCCAAAGATGACATGAACACAACAAGGTTAAAAGAAATAGCCTAGATGAATCTAAAACCTAAAGTGACCTGGACAAAAAAGTTTAAGAAATGACTAGACAAAAATAGAAACTAAGGATGACTTGGATGAAGTCGAGTTTTCAAGAAATAGCTTGGATAGAACCAAAACCCTAAGGATGACCTGAATGAAATTGAGGTTCTAATAATGGCCTAGGTGAAACTACAAACCTAAATATTACTTGCGTAAAACAAAGGTTTAATGAAACGCCTCAAGAAAGGTTTTGAGAACTATGAAAAACATCCTTAAAAGAGGCTTTTAAAGATTCTAGAAAATATCCTCAAGATAGGCTTTTGAAATTTTTGAAAAAACATCCTCAAGAAGGGGTTTAGGACAAGAAAGACTTTAAAAATCTCTATAAAATGTCCTTAAGAGAGGCTTTTAAAATCTCTCTATAAAATGTCCTTAAGAGAGGTCCTAAAATCTTTGAACGATATCTTCAAGAGGGGCTTTAAAAATCTCTATAAAACTTCCCCAAGAAAGGCTTTGAAAAGTCTCTAAAAATATCCTTAAGAGAGGCTTCTAGAACCAAGGCTTTAAATTTTTTTGTAAAATGTCTTCAAGAGAGGCTTTCAGAGACTCTAAAGAGTGTCCTTAAGAGAGGCTTATAAAATCCTTGAAAAATGCCTTCAAGGGACTCGTTATATATAAATCTCTAGAAATATCCTTAAGAGAGGCTTTTAAATTTTCTAAAAACTCATCAAGAAAGGCTTTTAAAGGCTTTAAAAATCTCTAAAAATATCCTTAAGAAAGGGTTTTAAATTTTCTAAAAACTTTTCGAGAAAGGCTTTTAAACTCCCTAAAGCCTATCTTAAGAAAGGCTCTAAGATTATTTAAGAGAAATTTATTTCTATCACAATTCAATTTTTTTTAAAAAAAATGTAATGCAATGCATAGTACAATTGTTATGCAATGCCTCAAACCATGTCATTTAATATTGTGTACAGTATGCAGTAAATGTCATGTTAGGCCAACACCTCAAGCAGATGTTTATTCAATCAAGCTAGCTATTTCATCTTTTCCAACCAATTTCCATTCGTGGCTTTAAAACATCATTATTTATCTCATTCCTTTTTCTACCCCACAATCAACACTTTTAAATGGGAACCATCAGTGTACCCAAGTTTGGATCAAGTTTTCTTATCAATTCTTTTTTCCAAGAATGTACCTTGAACTCCTTATGTTTAAAAAGAGATCATTCCCTTTCAAATCGTGTACCATCTCCTCGATGGTTTTTTATACTTTTATTAAAAATCATGGAAAGTTCTTGTATCCCGTGAAGTCCGACCTCATGCATATATTGGATTTTAAAAATCAACAAAATATCAAGAATAAAGCAGTGAAAATAGTAATCAAAGAAATAGCCAAACTTTCCAGCAAATCTTTAGGAAGGGATTTACATATAATAAATATTAAAATTTTCTATCAAGATTCAAATATTCATATGTAAAAAGTTTACCGTGAATTAGATTTTAAATATTAAAACAAAACAACCCAAGATCTTTAATGAAATCAGCTAGGCTTTTTACAGGATTTCTTGAAGACCACGACCAACAAAAGTGTCCTGCCTTTAACAGTTATACACATAGGTGATTGTTGAAACCTTTTTGAAGTCTGATGGTTTTCTAGTTCTGATAGTTCTTTAGTGCTAGCTAGAAAGGTAGCAAACCCTTAACCAAGATATAATCTTTCTTATTTTCCAAACAAAAAACAAGAACACTTCCCAGTGGTTATTGGCATAATATGTTAGAAACAAGAAAAAGGATATTGCGGCAATATGGTGGAAACCTTGAAAATATTTTATAACCCTTACAAATATGTTTCCTCTCAAATTAGATAAAAAAAATCCTCTTATTTTTCTATCCTAACAAGTCATTGTATTTGGCCTAATAAGTTTGGACCATAATACTTTTGATTGGCATAATTCAGGGTTTTTGGGCCAGTTTTGTGTTTCAATGAATTTAATCCAATTAATCCAATTTTTGTTTATCTAAAGAAATAAAAACTATTTATTTAATAAATATAATTTTCAAATAATTTAAAAAAATAAATAAATTGGAAATACAAATTAGCTAATATACATACATCTCTATGGATTTGATCACTATAAAATCCTTATATCAGTTAAAACTATTTTTAACTAATCATAATATTATTATAACATTAATTATTGAATAATTAATATTACAATAATATTCCAAGGGATTTAGTCAAGGCATGTGATAGAAAATTTTGATTCATAATCAAATTCCTCGTCTTGTAGAAATCTCATTTCAACTAGGACAAGGTCTTTCAAATTTAATATGGTATTACTAATTAAACATTATCTTAATAAAACAATCTTATTTTTTAATGTCTTAATTAGACAACAAAAAATCTAGATTTCACAGATCCAGATTTTGTCTTAACTTATTGAACTATTCAATTAACTTCTCCATTCAAATCATATTTTATTTAATCAAGTCATACTCAATTAAATTTTGTATTTAATCAATAGATTTGCCTTATTGTGTGTGACACATTAGGTTCCAAAATGTTGGCAATGAACATTAATAATCTTATTAATCATGCCAATAGATTAAGAACGGGATCTAGCAACCCATTATGACCACTCAAATGTTAAAAAAGTTAGTTTAACCTGAACATGGTGTAGTTTCTACCCAAACCTCTATCTATATTAGTTCTTGCAACTCATGGTTAATGATCATGGATCTTTAAATAACTATTCATTATAGCCCATCATGCTTTGGCTAAAAACTTTAATCCAATAACCATAGTTAAAAACACTCGAAATATGCCTCCAATGTCACTTAGAGTGATGAATCTTTTCTAAATCATTCATTCATCCACCATATGATTCATGCTATACCTAAAACCCTCCTATCGTTGGCATCTATCTATTACAAACTTGTTCATGATGGAATTAAAATGTAACACTCCTCATACAATATGACTTGCTATCACAAATTAAAAGACTATTATACACAACTGGCATACGAAAACATATTTCGTAAACACTTATGTAACTTACACCAAATGAAGTTCTCAATCGAGCCATGTTCAGTGAACTTGTTTCCATAAAACAAGCACCTAAACACTAGCCGCATGTGTCTCATATACTTCAACCTGTATGAGATCCAAGGGTTGCATACATCCAATGCCTAAAAGCTTAGCATATACTAGTCTTTATGCATTTTCAATGCCTCATCTTGACAATACAATGACTAGGAACATTTTTTAGAAACAACTTTGATGCATGAAGATCTCATTGGCATAACTTATTACTATCTTTACAAGGTTATTGTGTTTCAAGGGCTTTATCCAACTAGTGTTTATTGAATGTCAATCATGCCACTAACATGAAGTAAAACCTACGTTACTTTAAGCTTTATTACATGTCTGAGGTTATTTGACCATGTATCCTATGTCCCAATCTGATTGGTTTAAGGGCATGCACTAAAAAATCTATGCCCTAGTTTTTTTCATTTTTGTCTTTCACTTAAAGAGCAAATTCATATTAATTTTTCCCCTTATTCAAGACAGTCTTTGCCCTATTCATGACATCATATCTCAAAATAATAACTATTTTGAAAACTATATTTTGCTTAAAGTGCTCATTTAAGTAAAACTAGGTTTAACAACATGGCCCCTAAAGCATATAATATTCAAGTCTCTTAAAGACTAATAGTTCCATTGTTAGAAAATTTCCTAAATGGTGATTTGGTTTTTGCATATTTGGTTGAAAAGTTTAACACAATAAGGCTTTGATTGGTTAAAGAGGATTTCTTAAAAAAATGAAATATATACCTTACACTCCTAAGCTCCTGAATGGATCAAATTTTTACAAAATATGAATTCCCCAAGAATCAAAGAAAATCGATATTCTCATAAATTTTCTTTTTTTAATAACCATACTGGCACTAAAATTGGCTATAATAAGTTTAAGACTATAATGTAAATTATAATAGGGAAAAAGGTCTAATTTTTTTAGTCAGTCCTCCAAATAAGAGTGACTCTTTAAGATGTTCAGGGATTTTGAGGTGTCTTTAGATTTTTTTTCTCTGTATCAAATCTCGACAATCTTATAATTGACATTGAAAGTTTTCTTGTTTTCTCCAAACCCTATAGCTTTGTTTTTTTTTCCATTTTCTCTTTTTTTTTTTTTTGCTTTTTTCTTTTATCATGCTTCTAAGAATAGTTAAAATCTATCCAAAAAATAATCTCCCAAAGAATAGGTTTATCAGCTCAAATAGCCACACTTGGTCAAAATGGACTTTTCGAGGTACTTAATGTAAGCTATGATTCAGGGTTTAAAAAAGGATATGCTAGTCCAAATCAAGTATTTAAGGGTAATCGAATCAAAGATCATTTTTTCTTTTAGGGTTTTCATCCCTTTTATCTTTAGGACATAATATATCCCCTTTCCTCATCTTTTCTTTTTTTCCTTTTGCTTTGCTCTTTTTGGGCTTTTGCTTTTTTCTTTTTCTTTCTATTTTCTTTACCAGGTATGGAATCTTAGATTTCCAAGACTCGATCCATTTTGACTTTGCCCTACATTGTTGAGCCTTTTTCAAAATTATAGAATGGGATATCTATCCTCACATTTTCTAAAGAGATTTTTTTTTTATGCCCTTTATTCATAGAAAAAAGTACTTTATCAGGCTAAAAAAAGCTAAGCGAGGAAAATCATTTTTACGCTTATCAAGGGATAGTAAAAGATGGCCACTTATCATCTCAAACATAACTACTTAAATTAAAAAGTCAATCCCTAAAACAATGTTTTTAAAAACATCTTAGGTATACTAATCACATGATGCTGCATTCAATTTTCATTTCTCTCTTTTTATCAAATTTTTATGCCCTAATCATTTTCTCTTCAAATTTATTAGTGTCTCTTTTTTGGTTTATCACTAATAAGGAATTATAGGATACCGAGATCTAAGTCTACCTAAAGCATTAAGCTTTAGGTGGTTTAAAAAGAATATGGCTCAAAAGGTGAAATCTTAGTGTCAAGCTATTTAAGATGGTAGGAAAAAGGAATTAGCCTAAAAAGATTTTCCTAAGAACAAAAAGGTTACCCCGGGATGCAAACTAGCTTTCAGAAAATAACCAAAAAAATTTAGGTTTTAATGGCTAAAAAGAAAGGTCAATTTTAGCATCAACAGCTACCATAGTTTTAGGACCTTTACTTGAATATCTGATCTATTCAATTTTTGAAGGAATCCTTGAATTGTAAGAATCTATCCTATAGCTCCTAACCTAGGCCAAGGTTTTCACCTTTTTTGTTGTTTTAGGGTAATCACAGTTGGTGAAATTCAAAATCAATTCCCCGAAGTTATGAGTCTTTTTAGTGTCCATAGTTTTATGCAAGGAAAAGCTGAAAAAAAGAAATATTAAGGTATAAGTTCATTCCTAATAGCAATCATCAATGTTTTCGAGACTTGTTGATTATCATGCTTTCTTAAAAATTCTTTCTTTTTTTTATGGAAAACACCTTGTCATTTTTCTCACCAAAATCTTCTACTTATGACCTCCCAATTTAGCTCGAGCATTTCAAAACATACAATGTCCATATAAAAATATGTTAAATCAGAAACAAAGGCTTTCAACATGAAAGGGGGGATACACTATTTGAAATATTTTCCATTTGCCTAAATCTACACATCTTGTTTCACCCTACACTGCTAATTTAATTTGCTCCACCAAACTTCAATAAGCCAACTTTGACCAACTATTGTACTTTACCCTTCAAAGCCCCATATTCCTCTATGGAATGGCCTAAACTTCCAATATGGTGGTTCTAAGTGAGCCTAATATAATAGTTCTTTGGATAACATGACTTAAAGGCTTAGGCTATGTTAGCAACACCAGCTAATCTTGGATAAACTGAGGAAGTAATTCCCTATAAGGTATCAAGATGGGCTTTATAGGGTTTCTATCTTTCCCTACCTTGTTGCTTAAAGCACTTCTAACTTCTTTAGCTGAAGAATAGATTTACCTGAAGGCATAAGTGTTGAGTTAGACATAAGAGAGAATAATTACGGGTAAAAATTCAACTAAGGATCTAATGCAACATTATCCACACTAAAGTGACTAATATGGCATATAATGTATAGATGATGTAGGGTAGGCTGACTTCCATAAGTCAAAACTTAAACCTTTTACTTCTCATTTCTAGGTACCCGTTCTTCCTTAGCATTGGGTGCCATGTTTACTTTAAGCTCTCTACTCTTAGTTTACTTTTCAATTATTTCCTTGGATATAACCATATCAAGAAAATTCCTTGTATCATTATCCATAAGCTTGTCATAGAAAGGAGCATGTAGTGTTTCAATAAAGTACACTGTATTCTCTTTCTCGGTTAGTGGTGGATACACGACAACAACCTCATCTTGCCACCTTTGTGCATACTGCATAAAAGTTTCTATGGGTTTTTTTTTCCATATTCTGCAATGAAAGCTTATTCGGAGCTCGATCCATTATATGCTTATACTGATCTAGAAAGCCCAATCTATGTCCGACCACGTTTGAACCTTAGCCTTATCCAATCAATATACCGACGAGCTGTAACTAGATTTGGCAATTCATGTCATCATGTCATGTTTCATGTCATGTCTCATTTTTTACACAACATGATTACCTGATACACGAACATGGCACGATTAATTAATTATGTCAAACCTTAAAACACAAACGTTACATGGTTTATATTCAGGTTACATGCTACACAACACAATTACAGCACAATTAAAATCGATCTGTTTATGTCTAAAACGACATGAAATGATTACAAGAAGAATAACATGATTAATATGAATAACATATAAACACGTTTAGGACATTAATTACACGGATGTTATCAACCAATCTACCAATCAATTTCTTTTTCCTTCATTTTTAAGCTATTTTACTTTCTAACCGTAGATGTCTCTTCACAAATCACAATTCATATCATTAGGAGCCATAATTTTAAAATATATAAAAAATTTGTTAGAATTAATATAGTAGCTTATTAATATTAATTAGTACTTCCTATTTTCCAATTATTAATTACTACTTACTACTAATAATAAGTTACTAGCCTACTACAAATATACAATCATCTTAATAGTTTAATATGAGATTTAAAATATGAAACCTATTTTACTATTAATTAATGAGATTGAGCTTATATTTTAATTAGCTTATAAGGTGATGATATATTATTCTTATATTGATATTTATATTTATATTTATATTAAATTAACTTTTCTATATATAATGCTAATATATAATATTGGAATTGGATATTACATTTAAGTAATTATTTATAAATTATAATCATCATATATTGAAAATTATATGAATAAATCATGTTGGTTATGCTTAACCTTCATCTTAGCAATTATATTATTACTAATAACTAAAGTAAAATGGATATTAATTACATGCTTGAAGTAGTTTATATATATTAAATAAGTTTTTTAATTAAACGTTAAAAATAATATTTATAGTTCATATATAATACAATTATATTGAAAATTAATGTGTTTTATACATAAATTTGTTAATTTAAATGTGTCTACCCATTTATGACACGTTAAATTATCATGTTTTGCGTGTTAATAGATACATATAGACACAATTAATTAATCATGTCTTAACCGTGTCCTACATGTGTTATGCATGTTTTATACATTTCTGACACAAAAAATTCATGTTATAAGCATATCGACATGATTATAACATGAAACATGATTATATAAAACCCATACACAATTAAAACGTGCCGTACATGTGTCGTATTTTCATGTCATGTCTAAAATTGCCAAGTCTAGCTGTAACACCAGACAAACTATGATGAAAGCAACGGATCAATAATTTTTCATTCTTTTCATACTTTACCATTTTTGCAGCAATACATCCTTAAGTGAGAAAATGGACTAGTAGTTCCACTGTACATCTCAAAATTTAGTGCTTTGAATTTAGTAGGGATAACCAAACCAAACACTAGGCCCAATTCTTTGGCCTTCATTATCTCGAACTTCTCAATGCCCTTAACAGCTCTTAATCTTTCATCTAATAATTGCCAATAACATTACTTTTTCCCTTATGCTTGGCTACTTCCATGCTAAGCTCTTCTAATTCAATAGGATCAGCTGATCTAGCACCAGCGGATTAGCCAAAGTAGGCCCCATTTTTGGCCATTTTCCTAAATAATTGCTACGTGTAGCTAGCGAATTCAAAGACACTATAAGAGTAAATCCATCAGATGACAGAGCTTGTGGCATATTGACTTAAGGCATAACATAAATTACCTATGATAAATCAACTGGTTTAATTGATTTACCCCTCGAATCATCTATTTCAGTCTAAGAACCCGATCTTTCAGCACACTCTTTTCCCCTAGTCAAAATGGTCATTAACTTTACTATCTTGTTAATTTTAGCCTAAGCTCTTCCTAATCTTTCATCATCCTTTCTTGCATTTCCTCAAGTTTACCAACCCTCATTAATGGATAATTATCTATACCCAATAATGCTTGATGACTTCACTACCTTTAACTTGAAAAGGAAACTTTATTAGAAAACCTTTATACCATATCTAACTCTCAGTATATCGCCCTTGAATGCATGGAATGCATGTTATGAACTAATGTGTAGACGTATGTAAGAAACTATAATTATGCTATTAATGTTGCATACAAAATTTATTATCAAACAAAATTGCCCTAACAAAACTTCAAAACATTACATTACCTTTGAGCAAATGATTAATCTCATTATGGGCAATATGATGCATAGGCATTATTGTCTCCTAGTGCAGTAATGATAGTGACATGATGCATGCAAAGACAAACAAAGAAAACATAGCCATAGATAAGTCACATAAAGCACAGGGACATAATATCATAAAACATCTTGGAAATTTTGAATGGTCCTAAAAACTTTATTCATGGGCGTCATCAAACAGAAACATTCATTACAATACTAGGGTATGTGCCTTATAACTGTACTCTAAAACGTCATTTGTCGTATCTTGGACAGCATAACTGCTGGACTTGTTAATTAATTATCCTAGTTTAGGGCATCAATTCCCATTAAGGACATCTTGTTCAATACTAAACAATCATGATGCCCTTAATGTCCTTATTAGCCTTCAATCTGAAAGCATAATAGTATGTCCAAAACATACTCAACATGTTTTTGTATAATTGTGCCATCTATGTTATGGAAACTTGGGCCAATGTGTTCATTCACAATGCTTGGTTTATTTTTCATGCACTTTTAGCCATTACTCCAATAGTATAACGGTTCATTGTAATCATATAGGTAATCTTGTATCGATGATGTGATAAATATCCTAAGCAGGATTTTCATTCACCATCACTTGACCCTAAACTCGAATTGTAAAAATAAAGTAAAGTGAAAGTAAAGGTTAGAAGGTTTTCTCAATTATAACTAATCTCTGGGTTACCTCTAAACATGTAGGTATTGCTAATTAAGTTTAGCTCATATGGTTTATTATATGCATTTTTTAAGATTACTTATAAAAAAGTCCTAAATTACTCATTCTGCCTAGTAAGGACAGCTAAAGCACCTCAATCTTGGCCTATCACTGACTTGGCAGAATGGCAATCTAGGTGAGTAAATTACTCATGTTTATAAGGATGGTTATCACTAAAAGAAAAGCAATAAATCTTAGAGGTGTTGGAGAACCATACGGATTATTAGTTACATAGTTGGTTAATAACCGCATTCTATTCTCACACTACACAATTATCAGCAAAGAGTCTAATGCATATGCAATGCACAGTGTGCTAGGAAAGGCCCTAAACTTAGGTCTCACTTCACCATCTGAGATTTATATAGAGTAATTTTTGCTTATTTTTACGGCAAGCATAGCAAGAAATTTTTATTTTTTGTTTCAACTCTATGCATAGCAATATCATAGTAATCAATCAATAAACACAACAATAAATACCAAGGGGATTATAGTTGAATACCAAAAAAGTTAATAAAAATTGCAACTGGATAACGCGCAAATAATTTGAGGCCTAACTCTTTATTTTCTTCAGCCTAGTAAAGACAACTAAGGCACCCCAATCCTGGCCTATCATAGTCTTGGGGAAACAGGTTCAATCCAGGTGAGTAAATTGCTCATGTTTATAATGATGGTACTTACAGAAACAAAAGTAATAAACCTTAAAGGCTTTTGCCAACCATATAGATTATTAGTCATAGAGTTGATTAATAACCCCATTCTACAAATAAGTCCCATTGTCTCTACTCAATTCTTAGCAAAGAGTCAAATGTATATACAAGTGCATAGTGTGCTGGGACAAGCCCTACACTTGGGTCTCACTTTACCATCTAAGATTCATAAATAGCAATATTTGCTTATTTTTTTATAGCTAACATAGCAACAAATTTTTATTTTTATTTCAGCATTGCAACATGGTTAGTGTGCATAGCGATATCATAATAATCAATCAAGAAGTTCAACAATAAATATCGAGGGGATTATGGTTGAATACCAACAAAAATTAATAAAAAATAAAATCGGATAATGTGCAATTGACTTGAGGCCTGACTTTCTATTTTCCCTAGTAGAGTTACTAGAAAAACTGGCATAACATATCAAGATACGAATCCTAACATCTTAGAGCAGACAACATTTTAATCATCATAAAGCACTAGCTATAAAAAAAATCACTCGTCTGAGTTTCTCGTATCGAAATATATGATGGTTGAGTTAAAGAGCCGCCATCGATTTTTTTAGGCTAGTTGTGATCAAAAGCCTATTAAAACCATTCACTTAAAAGTTATAAAACTCAAAAGGAACCATTTTAGGACTTGTGCAATCCAAAGATCTATAAAATCGGGCTTGGGAGTTAGTTATATCTAAAGTAAGGATTGATTCCTTTTGTGATTCCTAGAAATTGGCACCAAATAGTCACATATATTTGAATTACATTTTTACTCAACTTTAGATTTTCATATATTCAACCATAATCCCTCTTTCATTAATGAAACACATATATATCAACAATAAAAAAATATGTACCTTGGGACTCATATCTAGTACCCATGAGAGCAACCAAATGTTGGTCTGGGACTAGCTCGAATACATAGCATGATTTAAAGCAAAAGGTTTTATAAAAGGGAAAATTTTCATATAAGTGTAGTAACTCCAAAATTATTTCCAAATCTAGTATTAAATTGAAATTATTTTAAAAAGTGGACTCCATTCAAATGATATTATGAAATACGATATAATACTAAATTGAAAAAAGTAGAACTTTGAAAACAAGGCTACAAATCAATTTTTTGTTAAATTTTTATTAGATGGAGAGCCTTCAAGTGAGCCATCAGGAACCTAGTATGTAACCTTTCTAAACCTATATACTCTCAAAACAATACTTTTGAAATAAATCTCAAAGCTTCCGAATACCTCGAAATGGCTGGCATAAAAATTCAAAAAAGCCTAGTAACAAATGATAGTTTTAATGTTCGAGGCTTTTCGGATTTATTTTGAACTATCCCTTACCACCAAAAATTACAAATTAAAATTTTCATGAAAGATGACTCAATATAATTCACACAACATACTTAAAAAATGCAAAAAAATTCATTTTAGGCATCAAATGATTTTTTTACTTGGACATTACTGCATCACATAGTACGTCTAAATAGCTTACCTATTGGTTTTCTTATGGTTCATCTGAAACTTGCACTAGACAAGCGATATATGTCTGGAAATCTTCTTAAATCTATTTTAATCTAAAAATATTTGAAAAATAAAAGAAATAGTTTAACCCACTAAAATTAGCTTGCTTTAGCATCTAAGCACTGAAATAGACCTATGCTAATAGCTTATGTTGTGGAATTTCTTTTAGGCTCATTCGATTACAAATTAGATGTTTTAAAAGCCTATTCCAAAGTTCATTCACTAGGGATTTCAGTAAAAATACTAAAAAATTTAATACCACTAGCAACATAGGCATAAATACTTATTTTCTTAAAACTACTATGCTAAAAAATTGTAATAACTCAAAAACAGCATTTGTGCATGAACATTTACTATGAATTTTTTTAACTAACCTTCGAACATTCAAATATCCATTGGCTAGGTACTTGAAATTCATTGCACGCAAAAACAGCAAAAATCACACTAAAATTTCATCTAGAACTCAAGATATGGCTACTCATTGTGGTTGAGAGTCATACGAAGGACTCATTTTTATTGCTTTTCTATACATTTAGTGAATCTAAGTAAATGAGAGGCACTCCAATGCCACTCATTTGACTGTTGTAACCAACAACGGAATAACACTAAGCATTAATATTGCACACATATAAACTATCATTAATGGCTCTTGTCAATGCTCCATAAGTTTAAGCTTTAACAACAAGTTAAAAGCACTTAGAAAATATTTTTTAAAGCTTTAAATCAGCTCTAAATTCAAGTGTTTTATTCAATCTCTCCAAGTTATTCTTAAAGGAACTTCTTTAGCCAAACTAAGCCTCAACTCAATATTGATTGAATAAGCTAAAGCTTAAGCTTAAGCTTGAAGGTTCTTTTTAATAAAAACAAGGTTTAGCACACAACACATGTATTTTCACAAACACATTGTAAGCTAAATAACAAAAACTCATAACAAGAATAAAAAACAAGATTAATCCCTACAAACAATACCTTAGCTGAATCCTAAAGACCAAAAACATGCTCTTCTAACATGCGTATCAATTAAAATCCTCATCAATTCACAATCAGAACATAGGAATCAAGCTTACTTTCGACTCAACAACATGCTAGTCATTTTAAATCTATATTTCAACTTGTCAAGATTAAATCTAGCATGTGAGTTCATGATTTCATCAAATTAAGCACCAATTTTAGCTCACCTAAGGTAAATCCAACCTTGAATCATCAAAATCAAAATATATTATCATTATGCATCATGATTGAAACATAAATTAAAAGAATTCAAGTTGGCTGAGACCTAGATCATGCACTTCTAGTTGGTCGATCATGATTTAAGATCAAGATCATGTAATTTCACTTCTATATCAATCACTTTAATCTTTATATGCATGGACCCTAGCTTAAGTTAGACCAAAACATCGAGACCTAGCAATAATTAAGGATTGAATTCAAGATCAAGGAGATTATCATATCCAAATAAAAGATCAAGCAAGATCATCATAATTTCAAGTTCAATTCATCAATTAATCAACAAATCATGCTTAAATATCAACAAAATCAAGCTCAACCTAACTAATTTCAAAATCACATCATCATTTCATCAAGAATCAAGCAAAATGAATCATCAAGAACAAAAAAAACAAGATGGTTGATTCTTTATAGATTAAGATCAAGCAACATTCAATCATATGATCATGCTGCTAAGTTGAAAATTAAATGACTAAGTAAAAATTACCTTTTCGAGCTTCTTCTTCTAAAAAGATGAGAGAATTGGAGAGAAAATTCTAGATATTTTGCTAAGCAAATGATTAAAATGTAGAGTTCCTAAATGTTGTGAGTTAATAGCAACCATCTTTATATATAGGTCTTAAGTGGCTGAGCTAATCATAAATCACCCTTAGATAATATTTAGATTAACTACTAACCTACCCATCTCCCTGAGCTACCTAGGTAAGAATAACTATTATACCCCCTGCTTAAATAATGAGCTAATCACCACATAAAGCACATGTTGAATTTTGGCCAAGGCGCATAAATTTACTAATCTTATATAATTTTATGACATTCAAATTATCACAAAATGTACTTATTAAAATTTAACTAAATGTTCCTTTCCATAGTAAAAATAATCCCTAACATCTTTCCCTCAAAAAATTCAAAATTTCGTATCCTAAACCTCTTTGATTAAGCTATCAAGAATTCCTAACACCTTAATTACAAAGGTCTTTTCACGACCTAACCTCAATTAAACTCTTTTGACCTAAAGTCCATATTCAATTTCATTTTGGTGTAAGCAATTTTGGAATTTGACTTCTAAAACTCTTCAGATTTAAAAATCAAACTTTAGGCAATATGGTTGACGTTTTACACTAATTGGATGAAGCCCTTGAAACACAATGACCTTGCAAAGTTAGTAAATCAATTACGACAATGAGATACTTGTGAATCAAAGTCGTGTTTCTAAAAATGTTCCTAGTCATTGTATTGTCAAGACAAGGCATTGACATACACAAAGACTAGTATGTACTAACCTTCATGCATGAAATGCAAGCAATCCTTTGATCTTATAGAGGTTGAAGTATACGAGATACTTGGGAATAGCACATGGGTGTTTATTTTATAGAAACAAGTTCACTAAACATAGCCTAATTGAGAACTCTATTTGGTTTAAGTTACTCAAGTGTCTATAGAATCTGTTCTCGTGTGCCAGTTGTGTATACTAGTCTCAGACTTATGATACCAGGTCATCTTGTATTAGGAGTAATATGCTTTAATTCCATCAAAAATGGGTCCACAAAAGATGGATGCTTATAGGGGGTGGTTTTGGGTTAGTATGAATGATATGGTAGATGAATGAGTGATTCAGAGAGGATTCACCATTCTGAGTGACATTAGAGACATATCTTGAGTGTTCTTAACTATGGCTAATTAGATTAAAGTCTTTCGCCAAAGCATATATTTGGATTATAAGGAATAGTTCCTCATAGATCCATGTTAACCATGAGTTGTAAAAACTAATATGGATAGAGGTTTGGGTAGACACTATACCATGCTCATCCTCAATCTATGATATATGGTGAAAGAACTATACTACTCTAATAGGCTGGTTACTGAAAGCTTTTTGTAAGGTCACACTAACTTTTCAACATTTTGGTAGTCATAATGGGTTGCTAGATCCTGCTCTTAATCATGAACATGATTAATGAGATTATTTATGTTCATTGCCAACATGTTGGGAACCTAATGGGTCACACACAATAAGGTTGAACTATTGAATTAAATCTAGGATTTAATTAAATATGACTTAATTAAATAAAAGGTAATTTGAATGAAGGACATAATTGAATAAGTTTAATTATTTGAGAAAAATCAAATTTATGCAATCAAGATTTTGTTGCCAACTTAAGACTTTAATAATAAGATTGTCTTATTAAAATAATGTATAAATTGAGACATGAAATGCAAAGGTGGATAAACACAAGTTCTAGTTGAAATAGGATTTCACCTACCCTCGGGATTTGATTAAGAATCAAATTTTCCATCTCAATAATTTGTTTATAATCCTTTGAATATTATTATAATATTAATTATTTGATATTTAATATTAAATAATATTAAAATTAAGTTAAAAATAGTTTTAACTATATTAAGAATTTTATAGTGATAAAATCTATAGAGATGTGTATGTCCTAGCTAATTTGTGTTTCCAAATTATTTATTTAATATTTTATTATTTGATAATTATATTTATTAAATAAATATTATTTATTTAGAATAAATGAAATTGAATTAATTGGATTAAATTAATGGAAGCACAAGTTTGGCCCAAAAACCCTTATATTGCGCCATTATCCATGCTTATAGCCTAAGCTTGTTAGGCCGATTTGATTGATCCAATAAGATAGAGGAATTCAGCCAAGGCAAAGAGAGGAATAGCTGACATTTAATTAACCTAAAACAAGGAGAATAAGTCCAACTTGTTTAGGGAGTTTTAATCAGGTTAAAACTATTCCATTCTAAATTCGACTAGGAGTAGGATTAGCTCATATAGGTAGACATGATGGCCTAAAGGCTTTATAACAGAATTTAACCTAAAAATTTAAGATAAGAGGCTGCTAAATATCTTGAGAGAATATTTTAAAAGATAAAATTTAGTTTTTCTCAAAAATATTCTAATCTAAACACAAACCATAGTTTGCGCCATCTTTTTTAGAGGTTTTGTGCTTGGCGCAAACTTTCTCCATTCTCTTTTGAGGGTTCCAGTTTGATTCAAGATTCAATGTAACCTTTTGATTATCAACTTAGCTAGCACTGGAGAACTACTGGGCCTCAATAAGGTTTCAACAATCGTATGTATGGATAACCATTAGAGCAGGACTCTATGCTAATTATGGTCTTCAAGAATCTTTCAAGAGACCAGTTTCTTGGTGTTTTGTTGTTTAGATTTTGACATCTAAACTTAAGGTAACTTAATCATATAGACAATTAAATCTTGATTTAAAATTTTATAGTTTACTACACATAGATCCCTCCTTAAAGATCCATAGAGAAGTTCAAATATTTTTATGTTTATTATTTCCACTGCGTTTATCTTTATATATTGATGATTTTTTAAATCCAATACTTGCATTAGGTCAGGCTTCACTGTGAAAGCATTTCCTTCAACTTATACCAAATAAAGTTCTCATATAGGCCATGTTTAGTGAACTTGTTTTTACAAAATGAGCACTCATATGCTATCCACAAGTATCTCTGTACTTCAACTTCTATAAAATCAAAGAGTTGCATGCATCAAATGCATGAAAGCTTGACATATGCTAGTTTTTATGCATCATTCATTTTCAATGCCCTGTCTTGATAATATGATGACTAGGAATATTTTTAGAAACTCGGCATTGATGCATAAGGATCTTATCATTGTAACTCATTACTAACTTTGCAAGGCCATTATGTTTCATGGGCTTCATCCAATTAGTGTTTGCATGATTATCAATCATGCCACCAACATGAAGGGAAACCTTGAATCACTAACAGAAGTAATTGGTTTGCCTTATTAACTATTATTTACCTCATCTAATCTAATTGGCTTTGGGGCATATACTAACATGAATCGGTTCAACCAACCAGTTTTGTCCAATTTTTCATCACTTTTGCTAAATCAATATGGGTAATAGAAGAAATGATCTTTGTTCGTAAATTTTGTGAGACCCATGAGATCGACAAGGGATCTTTATTAGTTTGATTGTTTCTTAAAATTTTAATTCAATGTTAATTATCATAAATGATTTGATTTAAAGGGACATATATAAAGCATAGCAGAATTGGAATTGAGAATTTAAGGAAAAGTGGGAGATTAATTTAGTGTTACATTCGGTTGCATTTACTAGTCAACCAATTGTATTTTATATGGTAAGCACAATTGTTACAAAAATTTATTATATCACTAAGATAAATCATAGGAAACTTGAAAAGTGATAAAATGAATTTAGGGTATTACTTGTGTATTCTACTTAAACGTTTGATTTGTTATATATATATATATATCTAATAATTATGTAGCAACGAGCTCTTGACACAAGAAAAATGCTGGTTATACAACTTATTTTCTTAGAATCTTTATAAAATAGAATTATATCCATTATGTACAAGTTAAAGATGTTATAAAATAGAAATCACATCCATCATGAGAAACCATTTTCCAACATAAATCCATTGGGAAGTTATCTATACCAATAAACTAAAAAAAATCTCTAAGAGTTATCTATTAGACGCATGTCGAGCTCTTCTACTCAACACATGGGAAGCTTTTCTTTTATTTTTTTTTAACTTTAAATTTTAGTTTTAAAATTTTTTTTCTTTATTTTTGAGTGATGCCTTTTAAATGGTTTGGTTTGCATGACAACTCATGGATTGATTTAGTATTTGAATCTTACCTATTTAGAAAAATAAAAAATTTATTGTATTAATTATTTTAAGTTTTTTATTTTATTTTTAAGCGATCTATTTAAAGAGATTAGTTCACACGGTTCTTAGGTTATTTTAGAATTCGTAACCTACCCGCATAAGGAAAATTTTTTAAAAATTATTTTTAGTTTTTTTAGATTTAAGTTTTTTATTTATTTTTAAGCAATATATTTAAAAGTTTTGGTTCGTATATTGAATCATCGGTCAATTTTGAATACGTATCTGAGCTATACAAAAGAGTTAAAATTTTTATTTCATTAATTAATTTTATTTTATTTTTAAATAATGTATTAAATAGATTGATCTATAAATTGACTTGTGGGTCGATTTAAGATCTTACCTAAATTGTATTGAAAAAAGTTAAAAAAATAATTTAATTTTATTGTTAAATTAATGTATTTAAACGATTCGTCTGTACGTTAACTCATGGATCAATTCAAGATCCACTGGAAAAAATCTTTAAATAACAAATTTATTTTATTAATTATTTGAATTTCAATTTCAATTTAATGATGCATTTATAAAGGTTAGTTTGCACGTTGTATAACAAGTCAATTTAGGATCTGTATCTTACTAGCGTAAGAAAAAAAGTTTAAAATTTAAACTAATTTTATTGATTATTTTTTTATTTTTAAATAGCGTATTTAACAGGATTGATCCGTACATTGACTTGCGAGTTGATTTTAATTTCGTACCTAATTAACTTGATAAAAAAATTATTTAATAAAATAAGTAATTTTCATAAAATTATATCAATAGTATTACATTTAAAAATAAAAAAATTTAAATAAATTATTATAACTTACTAAATTTTAATTTAAAATTGATTCTTATTATTAATTAATCAAAAGTAAAAAAAATAAAACACTTTAGTGAGTATCTTGTTTAACAAAATTTATTTCCATATTTAAACTTTGTCCATTTTCTGTCAAAGAGACCTAATAAAGATCAATAAGATGTTTAGAATGAAGGCACATGACCAATGACCTTTCATGCGCTATCTATAACAATCACTTTCAGTATTTTTTGAAAGCTTCTTTTGTGAAATTTTGCCTTTTCCATATTGTCTGAACATGGCCAAGATGCCCAACTCGCCAAATCCAAAGGTGGGTGAATCCCTCATTCCTATATATCTTGTATTTTTCATGTTTGGAGATTAAGTTGTTGAGGTGAATCGCTCAATTTACTTAACCCTAAATAATCATTACGAAGTGACCATTTGTCTTGAAGTTGCCACTTTCTAATAGGGCTAGGTGAGATTGGTCACCTACCAAAGTTCATATTTTGAGGGTTACGAAACCTTTAAAAACAAACTTCAACATCCACGTTAACGCCAGAGATCACATGAAAGGGTTCGAGAGTTGGTTACAATCACAATTAAGTATTAATCCTTCCCATGATGTCCAAAAATAGATACCTTTTAATTACATGTTAATTAAATCTTGACTCTTATTTGGTTTCAGTATTCGGTATTTAATTATAATTCTTGTATTTCAAAAATTTCCTAATTCGTTTGATAAATTAGGGTTTTAATATTTTTCAAACTCAAAATGCCATTCGTAGCCTATCGGATGAAACTAGAAACATGAAGTTTTATTCTATGAAACTCGAAAATCTTAATTTTTACTCGTTTTGAAAAGAATACCTCAATTTTGAAATAATTCATGGAACCCTTCCGATTTGTTGGGAGACATCCCATGTACTACTCTAATTCGAAGATATTGCCTTAATTTTTGAAAATTTCAATTTTTATTAAAAAGAATAAAAATGTGACCTAAGACCCAATCTTAATGAAAAGTATAAAACTAGATTTAAAATACTTAAATTTGGTCGAAGGTACCAAAAGGTGCCATAAAACATACCTTCAACATGAAAGTATCTCGATAGCTTTAATAAACTTGGTTCTAAAAAAAAAATACTAAAATGCCTTCTAAGATATACCTTTAACATGAAAGTATCTCGGTAACGCTAGAGGACTTGATAATGACACGAGATATCTAACCTATCCCTAAAGTGCACCCTTAAGATGAAAGTATCCCTATGACCCTAAAAGATTTAGTTCTTAGATAAATTACTAAAATGCCCCTAACGTATGCATTCAATGTGAAAGTATCTTGATAACCCTAAATGACTCGATAATGATATGAAAAAGCAATTTAGATTCGGATATCGTTCTTCTAATATATAAAAAGAGTATGATTTACGACGGAAAGATTTAAACCTCCAAATAGTGGGACCAAAACCTATTGCCTTTCCACTTGGCCATGCCCCATTTATATTTTTTTGAAACTAAACACTAAAATGGGTATTCCTTGATCATCAATTCTAGTTCCAAATAGCTATGGAATAGATTAGATTCTTGCCAAGATTTTGGAACGTATGGCTAGAAAATTAAACCAAATTTATCGATCATTACATATAATTCAATTAAGATATTGTATGAAAGCATGGTTTCTTCTATTCTCTTATAAGAATTGAAGGCTTTTTGATTGGGTATGATCCTTATTGTGCATCTTGATCAATTAGATCATTTCGTTATGGATTCCTATACGAAGTTTTTTTAGATGTGTTTGTGGGTATTCTTTTATCATTTTATCCAATAGGAAGAATTTCTCCTAGTTTTTTTGTAATTTTTTCCATTCTTTTATGTAAAAAACCTAATATTAGTTCGTTGTCATCAACATCTTCACCATCTAGAGTAACGATGAAACAAAGAATAAATGGGTAACTTAAATGACAAATATGACCTAAAGTGCAAAAATTGCTAATAGGTCTCTAAATTTCTCAAAATTACACTTTGGCCTCAAATACTTAAGAATGCTTGAGATGTTCATAAAGTATTCAAAATATCCTAAATGTATAAGTTAATGTAAGGAATGACCTAAATAGCACTAAAATGAGAGACTCTATCAAATAGGCCCCAAGTTTTTTCCAAATTCACAAAATAATCCCTAAACCATTCAAAATGCATGGCATGGCCCTGAAGTAAAATTAAAATGCATGGAAAACATTTCTAATATGCTATAAAGTATTCAGCCAAGCATAAGAGGCCTTGAAAAAAATTTTATTATTTTGCAACTTGGTCCTTAAGGTTTCCCAAAATTACTAATGGCCCTAAAATGCTTAAAAATGAAAAAATCTATTTTCTAGCCACTACCTATTCAACTTAGGCATGTAAATACCTTAGGTGGTTTGAAACATTTTGGGAAAAAACATAAAATAGTCCCTGAAGGTTTGACTAAGCTAAGAAATACCCTAAAATAGCCTAAAAATGAAAATTGCATTTTAATCCTTATAGGTTTTGACTAAGCTAAAGGACACACCTAAGTGAATTTGAAACAATTGGAAAAATTATGAAATAACACCTACAAGTGGTACCATGAACCAAAACCATTTCGAAATAGTCCAAAAATTAAAAGAAAAAACATTTTAGCCCCAAAGTTTTAACTATTTACAAAATAATCTCTAGAAAATTACTTTTCATGAAATTAGACTGCAATGCATATTAATATCATCCTAGAATACTACCAAGCTTAACACACAACAAAAATTCTCAAAGTATCAATATCTAAGAAAAATCAAGCTAGATGCAAAAAGAAAAAAATAAAAAGTGCTAAATACAACCATGCATGAGCCATGAAATCCATCACCATTAGAATTTATATTAGCATATATGAACATAGTTAAGAGCATTTAAACTTTGAAAATATGGTTTTAACAAAATTTAATGGCTCCAAGCTTAGCCTTTAAAGTAGGGATGGCAATGGAGTGAGGCATGGGCAAATACCATAAAATCCACCTCCACTCCACTGGTGGCCTATTTCGCTCCACCTTGGGTATTGAATTTTTAATATCTCTATCATTTTCCATGGATGTTGGATACATCCATTACCACTTTCCTCCCCTCTGCCCCATCTAATATTTCTTACTTATTTATATTTTTTCGGATAATGAATTATATATTTCAAGAGAAAAGATATTTTAAAACATGTCTAAACACGAAGCAATAAAACATAAAGCATGCATTACATGAAATTTTACAATATAATTAATCTTAAAAAATTAAATATGTAAAGGCAAAATAATTCAATTTGCGAGGCAAGGTGGGTGGGCCAGGGGGTGAAGCAGGTAAATGCCGGAACTACTCCATAGTTGCCTTTCAAACAAAAAAAAAAAAACCTTGCTGTACCCCCACCTCCACTATTCCCAAAAAAAACCTTCCCCATTTAGAGTACATTGGTTTGGAATCAATCGAACAATTCAAGTTTTGTCGTCCTTACTGTAAAGCATAAATCTTGCTATGGCTTAAGCTTCATCACCTTAATAAATAAGGATCATGAAGCTACCATCAAAAGGTGAAAATGATGAAAATGAAATAATGAGATAAAAATGATTTTAGAAAAAACTCAAAGAAATATGCTTTCTCCAAATAAAAGATTTCAAGACTTGAAGCTCTAAAATAAATTTTTTTAAAGGAAAATTTGCTTGAAATTCACTGGAAAAACTTAGAGCCTTAAATGAAAATATACTCCCCCTATAAATAAGGGAATGAATTCAGCCAAGGGGGTATGAAACCCTCTTGGTCGAATTTCATATCTTTTTGTCATTTATTCATTTATTAACTTTTTTTTATTACCAATTTGGTGAAATTTCATTAATTTACGTCATATCCATCCCATGTTGGGTGTTATAGATCTACTAACCTTATCCCCCTTGATTGACAGATTAAAATTTTATATGTATTTAATTTTATTTTGATTAAAAAAATCTACACACAAAAAGATAAAATTTGATCTAATGGTACTAAATTAATTTGACTAGTCAAAAATCAATCAAATGGCTAGGAATGTGTTGACAAATTCAACCTTAATTTTGATTGGTTGAAAAAAATTTATAAGTTAAAATTTCAATAAAAAATGCCACATGTATATTTTATTAGTTAAAAATAAATAGCACTTGATCCAATGGTTATCAATACATTTGACTTATTTAAAATTTATCTAATGGTTGGTAATGTGTTAGAAAATTCCACCTCGCTCTTGATTGGTTAAACAAAATGTTGGATAGGCCACATGGATTCTATTTGAATAAAAATTACCACTTGTTAAAGCACCTAATTAAAAGAATTCCTCTATCAAAATTGGAGTTTTGAATTCTATGTCTAAATTTGAAGAATAAAATGGTTAATAAAAAAATATTCAAATAATTAAAGTGAGTAACAAGCAAATTAAAATAATTTTATGGCAATTCTGAAATGATTAAATGAAATTTTCATGGGAAAAAATGAAAATTCTAATTACAAAACTATATCAAAAAAAGGTTATAAAAATCTACATATGGAATCACAATTAAAATTCACATGTATTAAATATTCAAATAAAAGGAATTTATATGTTGGAAACCTTAAACTGAAAAATCTCATGAAATAATTTAACCAAAAGGACTAAAAGTGTAAAAAAAATGAAAATTCATTTACAACCAATAGACACAAGTTGTCAGTTAGAATTTTGAATATGATGAAATAAAATAAAGAATTTAATCATGTAAAATTCTAATTAAGAGACCATAAAGAAAATTTGAGCTGAAAAAATTTATGTACAATTAGCTCTAATTAAAAATCAAATGGAAGAAATCCATGTATGTAAGAAGTGAATTAAAATCCATGTATTTAAGAGGTAAACTAAAAACTTTCTCTAACTTGGTCTCCATCACTACCTGAAGTGAAAGGATTTCAACTTCAATTCATAGAATAGCTTCCGTAAGATAGACCAATAAGTAAAATGTTGCCTTTGTTAAAGTCTGAACTGAAGTTCGGTAAGCCAGGAGTACGAAAGGGAACTTTTCATGCCAATCCTTATATGTGTTCACCATTTTCCCTATACTCTTTTTGATGTTCTTATTAGCTGTCTATGACTCTGTTCATCTTTCAGGGATCCCAAATCAACAAATGATATTAGTCCTCAAGAATTTCATCAGCATTGACCTTGTCATATTTGTATAGGAGGATGTTTCAACCTATTTGTTGAAGTAATCTATAACTAACAAGATAAACCAATGACTATTCAAAGCTATAGGGATAATTGGTCCAATAATATCAATGCCCCATATGGAGAAATGCTATAGGGGTAATTGGTCCAATAACATCCAAGCCTCATATGGAGAAATGCTACAGTGTAGTTATGACGTGCAATGGTGAAGGTGGTACATGAATCTTGTCAACATAGACTTGGCATTTATGACATTTCTGGGCATACTTGATACAATCACCTTCCACAGTCATCCAAAAATGGCCCAGTCTCGTGATTTGCCTTGCCACTTTATGTCCATTAGCATGGATTTTGCAAACCCCTTAATGTACTTTTTCTAGGATTCTTTATACCTTAACAGCATGAACGCATCTTAACAATGTTTGATCATGACTTTTATAGAGAATCTTGCCATCCAAAACTAAGTTCATTGCTAGCCTTCTTAAAGTTCTTTTATCATTTTTGGATACATTGTTAGGATATACTCTATCCTTAAAATATCTCTTGATATCATAATACCATAGACGGTTGTTAGCTTTTGCTTCAACATTATGACAAAGAGTAGGGGACTCATATGTACTCATCTATATTGGGATCATTTCTTACCCCTTATTTACTTTGAACATTAAGGCAAGGATGGCTAAAGTATCTGCCATTTGATTAACATCCTAAGGCAAATGAATAAATTCCACATTTTTGAATATTTTAAAAGTTCTAGAATTAAGATTTTGTACTCAACAGCCTTGAATTCTGAGTTTCACATTCTCTACATAGCTAATAAATTACCAAAGCTAATCTCTATAAACTTTCAATGGTTGAGGTTTTCTTTTTAAGGTTGGTTGGAGTCCCATGAAATATACCTTATATTTCGCCACATTATTTGTGTAATTGAAATCTAGTTTGGCAGTGAAAGGATAGTAATTTTCTTTTAAGGATATCAAGATTGCCTCAATTTTATGATCCAAAGCATTTGAAGCCCTATCAAAATACATCTTCCATATTGACTCTTTAGGTTGTTCTCCTTCCTTCTACTGAGATATTCATCAATTCTTCATCGAAGAAGTCAAAGTCTGAAGGCTGATAATCATCAAGCACCTAACTTGCTAGAAATTCAGCAATGACACTTCTTTTTATGCCTTTTCTGGCTCATGTACACTATATCACTTTTTAATAACAAGACCTATCACCTAGCTATCCGTCTTGATAATGCTGATGCTTCGAAGAGGTACTTGATTGGATCCATTCTAATGATTAGCCATGTAATATGATACAGAATGTATTGTTAAATGCTTTTTGTAGTCCAAACCAGGGCATAGCATATCTTTTCTACTTGGGAATAATTTGCTTTGTGTTTCAGAAGCTTTTTACTAGGTAATAAATAACCCTTTTTTTTTCCATTTCATCATGTTGCCTTAACACGCATCCCATTACCCTCTTGAACACCATAAGGTAAAAATAAGGGGTTGCCTTAGAATTAGTGGTATAAGAACAATCAAATTTGATAAAAATATTTCACTTTTTCGAATGCCATTTGGCGATGTTCATCTCATTCAGCCGAATCATGTTTTTGAAGGAGCTTGAAAATTGGATCACATTTGTCCATAAGCTGGGAAATAAAACAGGTAGTGTAATTCAATCTCCTAAGGAAACTTCTTAATTTTTTTGCATGTACGAAGGTAGCAATCCTTGAATGGCTTTGATCTTATTAGTGCCAACCTTAATTCCCTTTTTGCTTACAATGAAGCCCAATAACTTCCTTAATCTTGCACTAAAAGTATATTTCACCAAATTCAACTCCAATTGGTACTTCCTTAGCCTTTTAAACAATATTTGTAAATTTATAACATGCCACTCCTTTTAGGGTAACTTGGTAATCATATCATCCACGTATACTTTAATTTCTTTATGCATCATATCATCAAATAGAATAACCATGTCCCTATGATAGGTTACCTCAGCATTTTTTAATCTAACTTACATCACCTTGTAACAAAAGGTTCCCATTACACTGTTGTCTTTTCCATGTCTTCTGATGCTATTTTGAACTGGTTATACCTCGAGAATCCATCCATGAAAGAAAATAAACAATTCTTTATGGTGTTGTCAACTAGGGTATTAATATAAGGAAGAGAAAAATTGCCCTTTAGACTTGCTCGATTCAAATCCTAATAATATACATGCATTCTAACTCTCTTATCTTTTTTAAGAATTGAAATGATATTTGTAACCCACTTTGAGTATTTTGCCACCTTGAAAAATCCAACTTCAAATTGTTTTTTTACCTCTTCTTTAATCTTTAGAAGCATTTTCAGTTTCATTCTTATTAACTTTTGCTGAACCGGCTTGTAGTTTAGTTTTAGAGTTAATTTATGGACATAATCCTTACATCTAGGCCCAGCATCTCTTGATAAGACTATGCAAATACATATAAAAACTTTTGAAGCAAACTAATCAATTATTTTCTAGTAGTAAGCATGAAAGTAGTCCCTACGCTGACTTCTTTTTTATCATTTTCATTATACCCTAAATTTATCACTTTTGTGGGCTTTTCACTAGGCATTATTGATTCATCTTCTTAGTTAATCATTTTCATGGGAGGCAAAGTATGATCTTCAACATCTTCTTTGAAACTGACATCATTCAAGCAAATAGCCCATTCAAAATCAACCTCTAAATCTTAATTAAAATCATCCGCTTTTCTTCGATTAGGAGATTTATAAAGGTCAAAAAAGGAAAAAATGGCATAATTTGTGTATATGTAAGTAAAAAAGAAAAAAGAATATTGATATGAAAGAAATTAGAGATAAATGAAAGGTTATATGTATTTTATTTTTTAAAAATGATAATTTAACATTTCAAATTTTTAACAAAAATGATCTTTAGATGAGTTCCTAGAATTACTCTAAAAATGGCCTAAACACTATACTTTCTTAATAATAGTCCAATTCTTCCATATATATTTTCAAAAAGACATGGGCGAATTCCATGATCATCATTCTATTCCTCACTATTTTCTCCCACAATGGCCACTTGACCAATTCTTCCTCTTGATCAATTTCATCATAAAACTTAATTTTGCCACTATCCATCATCCTTTGGATTGTGGCTAAAAATTTTGAACATTCTTGCAAAGTGTGTCTTAAAGTTTTTTAAAAATTGCAAAACCTAGCCCCAAGATTAGATTGGCTTCGGATGCTTTTATGATTCAAACCAAGGATTTTGCCTTCAATTAAGATTGTCCAAACTTTTTCCATTATGGTTTTAACTTTTCACACATTTATCTTCACCAGTTGCTCTTCTTTAGCAATTAAAGCATTAATCTTGGGCTCAAGATGATCGGATAAAATATTTGTTGCAACACTAGGTCCTAAAGTATTATTGAATTTAAAAGCACCAGCTTTGAGAAGACTCTAGACCTTTTTTCTTGAAAGCTAGACAATTCTTGATTGAGTGACCAACCATTGCATGATACTCACAGTGGGCATTTAGATTACACTAGCTGGGAAAATTACCTCGTATGGCTTGGAGAAAGTAGAGGCCACTAATCGAGCTCCAAAAGTTTATCAAATATTTCTTTATAAAAATAAGGAAGAGGCTCATAATGGGGTCTAGGCTGCTTGGTCCTTTGGATTGGTTGATTGGTATTGGGCATGGTTTGATTTTGAAGAGACAAATTTAGTATGGTGGCCTGTGGGGTTGGTGGAGCAGGAGTTGGGGGTGCATTAAGAGAATAAGTATTCTAAGACTGGCGACCTTGGTTTCAGTAATAAGTGCAAGGTTCTTGGCGCTAAGGTTGACCAGTAAAATTAACCAATAGAGTTTCTTCTTTATTTTGGCTAGGTTCTACCTTCTTTCTAGGGGAAGATTCACCAATTATGATTTTTCCAGCCTTCACAGCCATTTTAATCGTTTCCCCTAATATAATAAGGTTGGCAAAGTTCTTGGTTACTAGTTTATCATAACAAGGAGGGCATAGAGTATTTATGAAAAGTATTATAGTTTTCTTCTCTGTCAATGAAGGTTGAACTTGAAAGACCATATGTCTTCACCTATGTGCTCATTGCTTGAAAGATTATGTAGATTTATTTTCCATGTTCTGCAAAGTTAGCCTATCTAGTAACCATTCAGCCATGTGTTTATACTATTGTAGAAATTCATTTGCCAAATTGATTTAACATTGGATCTGGGTATGGTTCAGATGATTACCATCTAAGCACTGATCCTAATAAACTTTCCTAAAAACAATGAATAAAAAGCTTGTCATTTTGAGCATTTGTGGCCATTTTTTGCATAAACATCCTAATATGTGCCTAAAGGGTTATAGTGCCTTTGTGCTTCTTAAATCCAGGCATTTTAAATTTTTATAGAATGATCAAATTTGCTACCAAGCTAAGATCTTCAACATCAACATCGTTGTACAATTCAGCCCCTTATATAGCTTTTAGTCTTCTTCCAAGGAGTTATCATTTTCCTTTTTTACTCTCTGTTTTAACTTGCTCCTTGCCTTTCTGTTTGTGCCTTTCTTCTTCATCAGTATTAGGACCCGCTAACTCTTTTTGCATAACCACGATTCTTGTATCCACCCTTTATGCAGAAGTGTTAAGATTAATGCGGATGGCAGGTAAATGAGGTATATTTTGCAGGCTCGTTAACTATGTATCCTGAATATTAACGAGTTGTCTTTTGCTTTGTACCCCCAAATTCTCCAACAAAAGTGTCAGTAATAATTTTTAGCTATTGGCAAGTTGGTTCCCCAGCCATGAGCAATTCCATCATTCTAGTGATCTGTAGCTATAGTTCTTCTTGTCTCTTCATCGTGGCCTCTTAGGCCTCCTAATAACTTACTTCTAATTGTTCAAGTCTAGCCAAGTGGTCTTCAGCTATTCTTCTTATTTTGTAGTAAGCATAGTATCAATGAGTGGGTGGTAGTTCGGTCTTTTTGAATTTGCAATATTAAAACTTAAAAATTCCAAACTTCCTTGAATTAAATTTTATTTATGAATTGTGAAATTAATAATTATGTAGAGTATGCATGTATGCATGCTATGAATGTATGAATACATTTGTAGGGACCTTGCTTTATTAAAGGACTCCAAACATAGAAATTTTCCATTAACTTTGTTGCGAGCTACATATTCATATCAATGATCATATAAGGATTACATCTAAAGAAAGTCCTAACTTGATCATATTTTTGGGCCTTCTCTAAAAATTGAAGTACAGTTTACTTGTGTTCTCCTATGAGGTCGCTTCGTAGGACATCAAATTTTTTTTACCATCTTTCTTGCTTGAATGATAGCTAAGTAAATCTGCTCTGTGAGATAGTCGAGGTACATCTATTGACCTTTACACCTATCTTTCCATCTTTTATGCTCATTTTTGGCCCACCATAATTTATCATCCAATATACTTCCCTATCCTAGTAGGCTTACACCAAAAAGCAAATATTATCTCCTCTTTGTTGCAGTTCTAATCCCATCTCTATAATAAAGATCATAAGGACTTCTCTTTCTTTAAACAATCAAGGTACCCTTTCCTGTTCTTATCCCAGAGCAGATCGAAGTCACTTATTCTTCTCAATGGACCTATTTAGCTGGAGATGAGTCTTTACATTCTCGTTTTTTTTCCTTATCAAAAACCACCCCTCTGACTTATTCTTCCAATGCTTTGGCTTTCCAAACTTCCAACTCCTCATGAAGCTTATGCATTTCCACCATCATTCCTTTAGAAGCCCCACTAAAGCCCTTAGATATCCCGATAAGCTTTAGTTTCTTGTTCTATTTGATCCAATCATTCTTCATTAAATTATATTTTTCTTCCATTCTTTCAACTTTCTTTCCTTTTGCTTCATATTGATTGTTAGATAGGCAACTTCTTTTTGAAGTACCTTATTCTCATCACTCATTCTTTTCTATTCTTTATAGCTTCCTCCTTAATCAAATCAACCTCAAAAGGTATGATAGGCTCCCATCGAATATATACTCAAAGAGTGGCCCTATTTAAGCGGGGAATAATCAAGTCACATCCAAAGATTTTTCTCCAAACATCATAGCCTAGGGTGTTCTAAACCATATATATGCACAACCCTGACTCATGTCTTTCCCTCCAATGCAAAGTAGCTGCCTGAAGTGATTCTCTATAATTCTCCCCTTGATATATCAAATCCATCTTAGCTATATCTGAAGTAATGGGAATGAACTGCTGCAAGTAATATTGTCTTCGAACTAATAAAGGTGCATACCCTACAATGCCTTAGATACTAGGTATAGGCAAAAATTAACTCGTTACATCGATAAACAAAGGGTTTCGGTGAGAGCCAACATGCTCTCCAAGTTATATCATCAGGATACAAATTCTTAAGCATTTCAACCCCATTAGTTCTTGGTTCCTAATTCAAGCCACTTTTTCTTAATAAACTCTTGAAAAGGGACACAATGGGAGAAATAAGGTTCAACCTTCTTAGTACCTTCACCCCAAAAATGGCTTTAGGCCTACATATACAACAACAGAGCACTCATCACTACTGCTTCTGCATGCCCCAGTACCTTTGGGAAAAAAATAACCCATGTATGGCTAAGGCAAATGCATCAGGGCCTTCTCAGTGTTAAAGCGTACTGGAATGTATTTTAGCAAAAACTACCATTAAGTAACACAAGCATTCCTCCTTTGTTCAATAAATAGCGACCTGCCTCAAAGTCTATGTTAAATACTTTCCCCAAATTATTATGAAAGCCAGCCAGATTTCATTCCTTAATAGGCCTCCATTCCAAAAGTTTGAATCTTAGCAGAGCTAAGATCTCCTCTATAGTCAGAGTCATGTCATACTGATTAAATGAGAATCAAAATGATGGATCCTAAAACTCGATCATAACCCAAACTAAC
>JBBYHK010000007.1:8862315-8894150 GCA_038382065.1 Adansonia grandidieri | reverse complement strand
AAATTAGTTTTCAAAATTTATCAAGAAAATATTTAAAATTAATTTTTCTTTTGAATGTTTGTCCTTTTTATTCGAGATTGACCCTCAAAATGACACTTGCCATCACATGTACGTGTGACCATTTTGGTGTGACTAAATCAATCTTGAAAATGCGCAACTTGCCTAAAAAAGGTCACCCTTTACCAGGCTGGCTATTAAGTTCTCATTCTCGAATATTTATGACTTAGAAAGTGAACTCGGATGAAATTAGGTTCTACAACCCCCACTAGGATAAGCATTCGACTCTCGGTCTCGATATCTTGGACTATTGTAAAAGAGACCCAAATGAAATTAAGTGTCTAAACATATTTCTCATTATTCTTTTCTTGTCTCTTAAATTTTAAGTTGTTATGACCACCATGATGTTTACCATGGCCACGGTTGCGATGATTACCATAGCCATGATCATGATAGCCATATGATATAGCATTCACTTCAAAGAATGTTTCTAAATCAATTGGTCCTTCACGCCACATAGCCTTTTTTTCTTCAAACGATCTGAAGGGAGTGCATGAGACTAGAAAAAATATGGAGGGGAGCGGTTGTGTTGGTCAAAGCCATAGGTTCTCCTTTGATCGAGATTTGAACTAGACATAATATAAAGGGAAGAAAGACTCTCAGGCAAATCACTCGCCTTACTAGTCTTAAAAGGCAACCATGAGATGGCAGTAAATTTGAAGTCGCCATTGATCAATTTGGGCTATGCATAACCATATGCCCATTGAAAATAATGTTTTAAGTAACAAAACTCAATACATCAATTTTGAGGTCTGCATGGTCTAGAGATTCATTGGTTAGGTTCAAGAGTTGGTTACGTGTGGAGAGGATTAGCACCACCATGACGCCTAAAATCATACCTACTAACTATATCTCACTTTAGTTTTAGTTTAATTGGTTTCACTGTATCCTTATTTCAATATAATCCCCTTTCATGCATGAAATTTTTGTAAATTATAAATTCCAATTTTGAAAGAAAATTTATATCACCTATATGCCTCGAAGATATGGGGAACACGGGGAGTTTTAATGAAAATAATTTTTGGATTGAATTCTGAAAATTCAGGTATTCAATGTTAGGCACTGGAGAAATACCAACATAGAACATTACCGTGTTTGAAAACAATTTTAAAATATGAATGCACAATGGTCACTACAAAACGGAAATGTGTTAGTAATATGAAAAAGAATATAACAATATCACATGAAAGCAATCACACAAAAACACAAAAGAAGAGAGACGATCATAATGTATCTTGTAATTATCTTTGATTATTGAGGAATAACCGAGATAGTAACTTTGAGACATGTTTGGATTTAGTGGTAACTTGAAGGACAAGAAAAAGGTTTTAATCAATAAACTTAGAAAGGTTCGAGAGAATTGATTTTAGGTGAAATTTGAAAAACAGGGTTGGAGTATCCCCTCAGAATGTAGGGTTGAAGTATCCCTAAAAGTAAAAATTTTATGTTAAAAAGAGTTTAAGTAAAGACCCCAAAAAGATCCAAAAGAGAAAAAATTCAGATAATACACGAAAAGCAAGTTTATAGTATCTCCTCGAAAAGTGGGATTGAAGCATCCCCAAAAGTGAAAATTTTATTTTTATAGAGAAACAAAATATTTTGGATAAAAAGTTCTTTTAAAAATAGAACCCAAAAATTTAAAGAAAGTTTTTTTTTTTTAGCCTTAATCCGAGCTTAAAGTGCTTTTGTTGTATTACATGACTTTATGGGGAGTCAATCGTATGCCCTTCGAGGCATTCAAACCTCTCGATAAAAATGGTTTGAAAAATCATGTTAATTTTAATTCCCAAACCAGAGGACAGCATCACACTATCTGCCTTCTCGAACTTAATTTGAGTAAATTAAGAGGCGTTAAAAGGTGGACGAAGTGTCATTAGAAAGGAAATTTGACAAGGTTTAATATTAAAATATTCTAAAAAAATCCTAGAAGGTGGAATCAATTTTTGAAATTGGGTTTGTTTTGACACTGGCAATATATGTAGGGAAAAAATGCATAGTAAAATTTGGAAAATCGTTCCGACCCACTCGGTATCGATAAATCACAAGCGATACTTTTCCAAGAAAGGAATTTCATAAACTTTCTAGGAAAAATATTTGCAAAATTAAAAAAAAAAATCATCTAATGGGTTGAAGTGGCCTAAACAGAATGTAGTTCGCTGGTTCCATGGATCCCGAATAACAAAGGTTCGAAAAATTAGAACTCTGTCATCCAGAATGGTCTAGTACTTACAAAACACCGTTGGAAAGTTAATTCAATGATCTTTCAAGGAAAAATATTAGAAAATTTCAAAAAAAATGACTTCAAATTTAAAAAAAAATTTTATGGTGGGCATATTATAACTAAAATAAAAGCATGGGAGTTTTTCAGTTTTTTTATTCTTTAAGATTAAACCCAAGCCATAGACGTTCGCATGTCCATGATAGAAATGAAAGAATGACATGGGTATCGTGAACTCATTTCACAATCCTAGAGTAGTTTGGGACGATGAAACAACCCACTGATCATGTTATATTTGAGGACAATAAGCTTTAGATCGAGGCTTAAGCAAGTAAAAGGCTATTTATTTTCGAAACTAGAACTTATAACTTTATTTGACCATGAATCCAGACATAGAAAACTTGATTTATCCCTTAGATTTGAGAACCAATTTTACGGAAACTTTAAATCTATGTTATTCTTCATTTATGGGAGGTAACATAGATTTAACTTAAAGGATTTTTTAAAATAGGTTTTTACAGTCAACAAGCAAACATGTTAAGGATAAAATATGATATGCATGCAAATGAACATAGATGACAGATTTGAGCAAAAAAGATGATGTTTTGGCAAGGAAAATGTGGCTAAAATGGAAGATGATAACAAGTAAAATGCATAAGAATGTAAGCCCTACAAATTACATCTACAATCAGGTCATGTATGATGGTATGAACATTTTTTAACCAAAAAAAGCATGCTAGAAATTTCAAGATGACCTTTTTTATTTCATGAAACCTACCAAAATGCAAGAAAAAGCATTAATATGCTCAAAACATGTTAAGATAAACATTTAAACATAAGTTAGACATATAAAGGTGGATAAACATGACAAAAAATGCATAGATAGGGATTATTGTAATGGTAAAAATAAAACATGGCATGTTTGACCATCTAAGCAACATCAAGGTATTAAAAGAAACAACAAAATCCTAAGACTACCACAACCAAGGCCATAATAATGCATGAGAATCTTATAAGGGTCATTAAAACTTAAAAAGGGTCACTAGGATGATGTAAATGCTGAAAAATAAGAAAATAATTAGAGCAAAGGAAAAGTATACTAAAAGCTTCAAGCTTTAACCTTTTTCTTTGAGTATCAACTTTGAACTCACCTTTCTCTCTATCTTTTATGTTGAATAGCAAGAAAGTGATGAAACAAAGGAGCCTTTTAGTTAGGGTGTTGATGGAGGGTTAAGGTGAGTGGAAAAGAAGGTTTTAGAAAGGATTTTAGTGGTGGCTTTAAGGAGCAATGATTTTGGTTTTTAGAGGCTGGGAAAATTAAGGGAATGTATGAAAGTGAGTGGTTTTCATGCTGAGAATGTCTGTGTGGTAGGAGTTTCCTGCCTTCTCCCAACTAAGCCAAAGTTAGCATATACAGCCGTGTAAAGATCAAAACAAAGAATGTAAAAAGCAAGGTAATATAGGGTTTTGCTGCATGTACCTCATGCTGAGACAAGGTACTGTGCTCAGCTGCCATGCAAACTCATTGCTTTACTTAGCAAAAACAATGGATCAAGGCCACTTTATGCAGTTGAACATTGAGAAAAACCAACCTTACCCTTTAGCAACTTGAATAATGCCATAAAATGTCCCTTGTTATTGGCTATTTGGGCCTCAAAATGTTGTTTAAAGCCAATTACAAGCCTAAAGCTGAAGCTTGGTATGAATTTTAATGATTTTTTGTGCAAGAAACATGTTCTAGTTGGATTTTAAATCAATGGTGCAAAGCTTTAAAAAATGGCTTAAATTAGGCAAAAATGCCTTAGTTATCAATACAAAACATTTTATATCGATATATATGAGGTAATTTTTACCCATGAGTATCAATATAATGAAGCTTGTATCAATACTAAGAGCAAAAAAATGTTTTTAGTCTCGAGACTTAGAGGTATGTATCGATACTTCATAGGCTTGTATTAATACTCTTACTTGAGTATCGATATTCTTATTTGAGTATTGATATATTTGGCCAAAAGTCATAATTTTAGCTATTGCCAAGGCTTTTATTGATACAAACATGCTAAGTATTGATACAACACCTTAGTTCTCGATACCAAACCCTCTTGTATCGATACTACATGTGAAAATTTGAATTTTTAGTGGTATAAGACCTTGGTATCAATACATAAGCACCAATATGACTTACATGTACCTTTGGCTTTTTAAACTACCATACTTTGGTCGAAAATGATAGGAAATTGACCTAGGCTCATTTATATTACTCTAAGAATGCTAAGATAATGGCCTCCAATGCCTTAGATGATGGCTTCTAATGCCTTCGATGATGGCCCAAACAAAATGGGGTGTCTACAGTTGCCCTTCTTTAGTCATTGTTGAGTATTAAGAACATGGAAAAAAATAGACACCATTTTGTTCAAAGTAGGATAATTTTCTGGAATGCCTGTAAAAATGAAGTTTAATTAATGTTTTATTGTGATAAATACAATATATTAATGACAATTCTAATGAAAGCCAAAATGTATTTTTTAAGGTTTGCCCTCCCTAATGGGCTTTTGGATTCTTTTCTAAGGTGTAACCCCCTAGATCAATGCCATCTAATGTGGACTTTATCTCAATAGGTACCCAGCTCTTTGTGGGTGGACAAGATTGGTGCCCAGCTTCTTACAGACAGACTCGACTGGCATCTAGCTCTTTATAGACAGACTTGGTTGATGCCCAGCTCTTTGTAGATAGACTTAATTGGTGCCTTACACTTTATGGACAGATTTGATCGGTGCTTGACTCTTTATAGACAAACTCAATTAGTGCCCAGCTTTTTGCGGATAGACTCGATTGGTGCCCAACGCTTTGCGAACAGAATCAGTTGGTGCTTGGCTCTTTGTGAACAGACTTAATTGGTGATTGTCTCTTTGTGAAAAACTCGATTGGAGCCCTACTCTTTACAGATAAACTCGTTTAGTGCTTGGTTTTTTGCAGACAGACTTAATTGGTGCCTGACTTTTTACAAACAGACTCGATTGGTGCTCGCCTTTTTGCAGACAGACTCATGGTGCCAGGATTTTTGCAGACAAATAGAATTGGTGCCCAATTCTTTGCGGACAAACTCAATTAGTGCTTAACTTTTTATGGACTAAAAAAAAGGTGTCAAGCTCTTTATGGATTAAAAGAAAAGAAGGCATCCAGCTCTTTATGGATTAGAAAAGAAAAAGGCATTTAGCTCTTTGTGGGCTAAAAAAGAAAAAGGCATTTAGCTCTTTGTAGGCTAAAAAAGAAAAAGACGTCAGCTCTTTATAGACTAAAAAGGGAAAAGGTGTTCAGCTCATTATGAACTAAAAGAAAAGAAGCTGTCCAACTCTTTGTGGACTAAAAGGGAAAAAGTTATCCAGCTTTTTATGGACAAAAAAAGTGTTCAACTTTTTATAGACTAAAAAGAAAAAAAGCATCTAGTTCTTTATAAACTACAAAATGTGAGTTTTGGTATCTTACTAAGATGGCTTTTCAATTTGCAAACTTGTATGGTGAGGGATTCTTACCTAGAACCTTTTAGGGGTTTTTTGAAAGTAAGAATTTGTGCCTAGAGTTTTTTGATAGTTTGATTTTTATGAATAAGAGATTATACATGAATTATGTTAATTGTTGTATGAAAGATGCATAAAGATGCAAATGGATGCCTAAGTGATGCAAAAGTAATGATTTTAAGAGCCTAAGCCAAGGATCCTTTTTGGCCACCCCAACCATTTATTCTTCATTGAGTTTGATAGTGTGATCTCTTTCCCGTGATTCATCAAGCATATTCTAGATTTCCTAAGGTTTTAAATGTTAAAGTTATTTTTAAAAGGTATAGATGGTCTTTGATTGTGAAGGGATGGTCCTGAGCTAGAGTAGCTTATGTTTTGAGACATTTTATTGAGTTGCATTTACTAGCAAGTATGGATGATTTCTCTTGTCAATTTTAATTTGGTGGGTGTTATTGGTGACTTAGGTAGTTGATCTGAACTTTGTTTGTTTGGGTGATAGTTGGAAAAAGATTTTTTACCCCTTACCTTTGGGCTAGGATTTATTGAAGAGAAGGTTTTGAACACATTTTCAGGATGTGAAGGTTTAAAATAAGACTAACTGTGGTTCAAGGTTCATTCTTGATCTTTAGACATGAAACAAAGTTCTTCATAAATTTACATCTTTTAAAGTGATGCTAGGAAATCCTATTATCAGTTCTGTTCATTTATCAAGCATTATCAATTAAATGATAAACATGTTGTAAAATGGGATACAAAAGTTACAAAAGAACTTTCAGAGAAATCAATTGATTGTATTAAAAAAAAAGGTACAAGTTATGACAAATTCTAAGATCATAAAAGATTTGGAGTTACAAAAGAGTTAAAAGTGGTTTTTTTGTCTGCTTAGCCCTCGATGCCGATGACATAAATCTTCCACTAAGTACTTTCAAAGAACTTTCTCAAGCTATTAATCCTATCGATGTTGGCTGGCTCATAAGAAAATTTTTTGGATTGCCCCATGGTTGGGTAAACACCATTTTTTTGGGTGCAAGTTAGTTGTTTACATCCATATTTTAGGTTTTCAACTTAAGCGAGTTTAATTTCTTGGACGCTTTCATTCTCTTTTTTTAAAAGAAAGATATGACGTCCTTTTAAGGTTTCATCCTAGAACCTTTTCAGGCGTAGTATTTTTTAACAGAATCAAAATTGACAGGGTTAGGCAAATCATTATTGTTCATCTCATTAAAATCAAAGCTCCTCTAGAAAACACACACTTAACCACGTATGGCCCTTCCCAATTAGGAGTCCACTTTCATCGAGCATCTTTATGAATCAAGAGGACTTATTTGACTACTAGGTCACCTTCTTAAAACTGACAAGGATAAACTCTTATAAGCTCTCATCATGTGTTTTTTATACATTTACCTATAATAGATGGCTTTCATTCTTTTCTCCTCAATGAGATTGAGCTATTAATATCGGTTCTTGACCCATTTGGCTTCTTCAAGTTCTGATTCCGTTAAGACTCTGACTGAAGGGATTTCGATCCTGATAGGTAGCACAGCCTCTATGCCATAAACCAGAGATATCAAGTCTGATCATATCCATGCCGCACAGAGAAAAAAGCCATGAAGTTGTCATAACATATAGAGGTCAGGGTGGGACATGGATTTTGTCTATGTAGATTTGGCATTTGTGGCACTTTCGAGCGTGGTCAAGGTAATCTTTTTCGAGACTCAACCAATAATAGCCCGATTGCACGACTTGTTTCACCATTCATTGCCTATTGGCATATGTACTACAGATTCCTTCATGGACTTTTTTAAAAATTCTTTTAGCTTCGAAGGCATCCATGCACCAGAGTAGCACTTATCCCAGCCTTTCTTGTATAAAATTTTGCCATCCAAAGTGAAGCTCGCAACCATTCTTCAAATGGTTCCCTTGTCAGTTTTAGTGGCACACTTGGGGTATTATTGATCTCTGATGTACTGAAAGATGTCATGATACCATGGTAGGCCATCTTCCCTTCTTCAACATTCTGACAATGTGCAAAAGTTGTATAAATACTCATCTGAATGGGAGCAACATCTGATTCTCGATTCAGTTTAAACATGGATGACAAAGTAGCCAAGGCACTAGTTATTTGGTTCTCTTCACAAAGTAAGTGCTAAAAGCTGATATCATCAAATTTTTTTTTAAATTCTAAGATCAATTTCCCATAATGAATCAATTTAGGATCATGCATTTCCCATTCTCCTTTTCGTTAGTAGATAACTAAGGTCAAGTCTCCAAATACTCGTAGAGTCCTAATACCCATTTTGATGGCTGTTTGGAGTCCCATAAAATAGGCTTTGTATTCAGCAATATTATTGGTACAATCAAAGTTCAATCTTACGATGAAAGGATAATAGTTTCCATTAAATGAGAAAAAAATTACCCCAATTCCATGCCTCAAGGCATTTGAAGATTCATCAAAGTACATTTTCCAAAATGA
Organism: Adansonia grandidieri; assembly: GCA_038382065.1. Taxonomy (NCBI): domain Eukaryota; kingdom Viridiplantae; phylum Streptophyta; class Magnoliopsida; order Malvales; family Malvaceae; genus Adansonia; species Adansonia grandidieri. Next base: position 8,885,884 of record JBBYHK010000007.1, on the reverse strand, counting down.
ATTACAATCGACAATGTTTTCTACCTCAAATATATTCAAAGTCCAAAGGTTGATAGTTATCCATTGCTCAACTTGCCACGAAGTCTGCTATTACACTACCTTCTTTCTAGTTTACATACACGATATTGTATTTGGAGAGCAAAACTTGACATTTGGTTAATCTCTCTAACAAGGTAAGGGCCTCACATAGATATTTGATCGAGTTTGGTAATCAGGCACGTGGTGTGATGTAACACGTATTACCCTAACTTTCAGGCGATCCAGGCTAGAGTACAACATAAATTCTCGATTATTGGATAGTTATTCTCACATACTATGAACTTCTTGTTTAAGTTGTAGATAGCCTATTCCTTCTTACCCTACTCATCATGTTGACTTATACACTACCCATTGACCTGTCAAAAATTGATAGATACAAAATTAATGGTTGACCAGGCGCAGTGGCACAAGTATTGATGGGTTCAAAAGGTAATATTTGACCTTATCGAAAGCTTTATGGCATTCTTCATTCCATTCTCTAGGATTTTGTTTTTGCAGTAGTCGAAAGATTGGAGCATTTATCAATTAAGTGAGATATAGATCAAGCTATATAGTTCAACCTTTCTAAAAAAACCCTTCAGTTTTTTTAGGGTTTAAGATAGTGGTAGGCTCTGAATAGCCTTGACTTTGTCAAGATCGACTTTTATTCTTTTGTTGCTCACATTGAAGCCTAATAGTTTACCGAATATGACACTATATGTGCATTTGGCGAGATTTAACTTGAGCTAGTATTTGTAAAGCCATTTGAAGAGTTTTTGTAAATTGGCAACATGTTTACCCTTCTTTGGTAATTTAGCGATCACATCATCCACATAGACCTCTATTTCTTTATCCATAAGATCATGAAACAATGTTACCATTACCCTTTGATAAGTTGACCCCACGTTTTTAAGCCCAAAAAACATTACCTTGTAACAAAAAATGCCCCACATGGTCACAAAGATGGTTTTCTCCATGTCTTCATCTGCCATTTTAATTTGGTTGTAACCTAAAAATTTGTCCATGAAAGAAAATAGGGCATTTTTGGCAATATTGTTTACTAGGGTGTCAATATAAGGCAAATGGAAATTATCTTTTAGGTTTGCTTAATTCAGGTCCTTATAATCTAAACACATCCACACTTTGGCATTCTTTTTAGGGATCGAGACTATATTGGCCACCCATTCAAGATATTTACCTATTTTAAGAAATCATGCACTCAAATTACTTCTTTCTTACTCTTTAATCTTTATGAGCATCTCCAATTTTATCTTTCTAAGCTTTTATTATATGAGACTGCATTTAGGTTTGAGGGGAAGTCTATAGACCACTATGTTAGTATCTAATCCAAGCATGTCCTAGGTAGTCCAAGTGAACACATCCTAATATTCTTAAAGGAGGTTTATTAGTTCGGTTTAGGTTAATGGGTTTATAAAGGTTTCTATTTTGACCTCTTTTTGATATTTTTCTATTCCTAGGTTTATGGTTTCAGTAGGTTCTTTACGAGATAATTTTTTTTCTTGTTTAATTAATCTCAACAAGTCTAAGGGTATGAGACTCTCTTTAGAATCTCTTTTAAACTTTACTTCACTGATGTATATTAATTACTCAAAATTGAAATTCAGAGTTTTAGTATGAATATTCATGTGACTTTCATCCGGGTACTTACAAATATGAAAAAAAGAACAATGTAGATGGCAAAACATCTAGTGGAAAGTTTAAGAGTTGGCTAGAGTTCTGAAAATGGACATAAAAGATAAAATGCAAAATGCTTAGTCATTTTTATTGATAATATTTAATAAAAGGGTCCCCATAAAAAGGATCTTGAACACTCTTAAGCGAAAGCATGTAGGTTTAGTTCATAACGTTACTTTAAAACAGACTTGAACAGTATGAGAATCTCAGTTTCGGTCCAAACACTTGGAACAATCCCTATAAAGCATAAACTAGTCTCCCAAACTGTTATTGATATCTCTGGCTCATTTATTGCATTGATGAAAAGATCCTTAAATGCTTTGTTCAGTATGAATGAAATATTATCAAAGCCGACATTCACACATATTTTTCCACAGAAACTTTTTTAAAATGATGGAAATATCATTGACTTTTACCCCAAGTCTTGTCCCAACAAATGGGATACCCTCTTTTCATGGCTCTTTTGAGATTATTTTCTTTTCTGTTATGCATTGTATTTGAACCCCAACCCTCTTTTGTCAATTTGGTTGACAACTTTCAAGGCTCTAGTAATTCCTTAAAGATGTTTTTTGAGTCATTTTTTAGTTTAGGTACCTCTGTCAATGGTTTACTTTAGACCTATAAGAGTGCTCTTCGATAGATGAGTCTCAACCATAGGCAACCTTTCCTTGACATAAGTAGCATTGATAAACTTAAAGGATTGGAACAAGGATTTTGGAACATCCTCATCAAGTTTGATACATAGGACATCAATTGAGTAGCAGCAATAATATCCTCTTTTACTCCAATGTTGACAACCTTGTTTTCAATGATAAATTTCAACTTTTGGTGTAGTGATGAGGGTACTACCCCTGCATAGTGAATCTAAGGCCTTTCAATAGGCAATTGTGAACACATGGAAGTCTATTTCATAAGTGCATGGGCCAATTTTGAGTGGAATAGTGATGTTTCCCACAATGTTTCTATAAGTTCCATCAAATGCTTGCACAACCGTGTGATTGTTTGAGATATGTGACGCATCAATAGGGTGCTTGTTCAAGCATGATATGAGCATTACATTTAAAGCTAACTCATTATCAATGAGCACTTTGGATAATGTGCTGCTTTTACAATATATGGTGATGTGAAAAGCTTTATAGTTTCCTCTTCCTCCATGAGTGATTTCATCATCACTGAAAGATATATAGTTGTGGGCAGTGATGTTACTTACACGATGATCCAACTGACCTATGACATATGTCTCATTTAAGACCTTAAGGAGAGCATTCCTATGAGCTTTAGAGTTCAATGGCAGTGATAGCACGAATATCTTAGCGGGTTGCTTGTTTAACTGATCAACGATGTTGTATTCGCTATACTTGATGTACTTAAGGAATTCCATAGCTTCTTTCTCGCTTAATGCTCCTTAAAAGTTACCATATCTACTTCTTAGGTTTTAGACTTTGATGCCCCTGAAAAGTCAACATTTGCTACTTGTTGACTAGATTTTTCAGTGATTAAAGTTTTACTTTCATATCTTTAAGGAACCACCTTGTTGTCCTTATAAAGGAAATGGGATGGAAGTCAAATGATCATCTTTGGTGTAGGTTGAATAAGGGTGGCTTTGATAGTTGGTTAGTTGTCAAATAAGATCAATGGCCTTCTAGCCCTATAAAGAGGATTGCTTCCGTCCCTTTTTGTGGTGTTGATAGATGGTATACGTTTGTTGGCTGGGTATACGAGGCTTATTTTTTATCAAAGAATTCAATATTACCATCATTCATCATTCTTTGAATAATAGCACGAAACTCTTTACACGTTTGAAGAGTATGACCATATAGATAGTATGGAAATCGTAACTCATTGGTTCCCTCTTCTGTCCTTTTAACCCTGTTAACCAAATCGACTTGTACCAAGATTTGCCAAACCAGATTCATTGGTGTCTTGACCTTGTCTATAGCTTTTATGATCTCATAGTCATCTTCCATAGCTGTTTTCTTTGCATCAGATTCAATATAGGCTTGGAATAAGTTGGTTCCAACACTAGATTTCGGCCCTTGTTCAACCTTAACTTTTTCTTTTCCTTTGCCCTTGAGGATATCTCTTTTGTCTGAGTCACCTTTCATGGCCTTATCGATTATTCCACATAATATGACCACGTTTGTGAAATTCTTTGAGAGGCTTTTTGCTGTCTTTTCATAATAAAGGGATCATAATGTGCCGACAAACCTAACAGTCATTTTTTCTTTATAAATAAGGGGTGAATCTGATGGCCTTTTCTATCCATCTCAAAGCGTACTGTTTAAAGCTTTCGTCAGTTCTCTTTTCCATGCCTATGAAAGAGAAACACTTTGAATCCTGATTGGTGGTAGGCCTCTCCTCATCATGGCATTAATGGATAGATTGATGTAATCACCCTACTATTCATAGAATTCAATTTTGGATTGGTCTATCACCCTTTGGACCATTTCTAGGAAAATTGAACAATGTTGCAGAATGTGCCCTTGGCTGCAATGGTAACAAAATGGTTCAACGATTTTTTTACTCTGATTTTTAACACTCGATATTATTTCAGCTTTACAAAAGCTTACCATACCTTACTCATTGGGTTTCGACTTCTTTTATGCTTTTTTTGACTAGACATCTTTTCCGATCAATCACCGTATTCACTCTTGGCTTTGCATGGTTAGGAAGTGGATTGGCTCCAACATTAGGTCTAGGCCCTTGTTCGACCTTCATCATACTATTTTCTAATAGGCTTTACACTTTCCCTTGAATGAGTGATTGACCTTATGCTCCAGCATGGTACTCACAATAGACTCTCTCATCATACCATCTAGGAAATGGTGATCATCTTGGGTTTTTGAATACCGATGCCACTAGTTGACCTACTAATAGACAAGAATAAATCTCTTTGTAGAAGTGAAAAAGTGGCTCTATGTGTTCCTTTTCCCAGGGTGCTTATGGATTATTTAGAGCTCTTTCATTGTTTATGTTGAGGGGTTGCATGCTTTGAGAAGTGTTTTGGATGAAATCGATGTGCAACTTATTATTAAAGTGAACCTAGCATAATGGACTTACTATGGTACTAGTGAGTTAGGGTTAAAGCCCAGATACATCATGTTTGGGAAATACATACTCTGTGCCAAATGTGGATTTCAATTGAACTTAGCAAGATTTTTGCTAACAGCATTCACGTACTTGACCTAGATAATTCTCCAATGGATATCTTACCACTTTTGATAGCATTATCAATAATTTCACCAGATATAACCATATCAGCAAATTTCTTTATGGCATTTCCTACCAACCTTGGGTAACAGAGAGCTGCAAAGTGTCGATAAACATAACCAACATTTCTTTCTTGGTCAAAGGAGGGAAATTTTAAGCTACTTCTTCTCTCCACCTTTGAGCATACTGTCTGAAGCTTTTAGAGGCTTTTTTTTTCCATGTTACAAGGAAAAACAATCTAAGTCTTAGTTGGATACATGCTTATATTGATCAAGGAAAGTAATGTCTAAATTCTTACGACATCTAGCCTTATATACCAACAAATGGTTGCCTTAGTCAGGCTATCCTTAAAGCAATGAATTAACAACTTTTCATTCTCCTCGTATCCAGCTATCATACAGTAGTACATGCGAAGGTGGGCAGTAAAGTTTGTAATCCCATTGTATTTTTCAAAATCTGATACTTCAAATTTAAGTGGGACAATGAAATAGGAAACCAGTTGCAAAGACTTAGCATCTATAGTCCCAAATTTGTTACCTCCTTTGACAGCTCAAAAGTGTTTTTCCAGTGACTGATATTTGTCAAGTCTTCATCATTTTTTGAAGACCTCTTTGCTTTTTCCTATTTTGCTTGCTCATCAAGATCTGGAACTATAAGTCTTGCTGATAAAGAGCCTGCATCTAAAAACCCTTGAACCAGATGGGGTACCGTTGCTGGGTTAATGTGAATAAATGGTTAAGTTGATGGAATCATGTGATGCCTCTTTCTAAGCGTTAATGGCTTTAATACCACCATTCAGGTTATTCTCGAGATTGATTGGTTCTTTTTCCACATCAACGATGCTTCTTTGCCCTTTTTCTTTAAAAGCCTCAAATAATAACTTAGTTAACTCCGTAAGTTAATCTTGGAGTTCCTTATTCTTGTGGAGTGATTGCTCTTAAAACTCTCTATACATGACCTCAATTCATTCGATGCGGGCTTGGTGATCGTTTTCCATGGATTTTCGGTGATTGTGTGTGTTAGAGCACCTTCACTTTGGATTATTATCGAATTAAACCTTTATGATATGTCATAAGCATGATAAGATGTGATGACTATGCAATCATGATGATAAATGACATACAAGAATAAAACAATAATAGAATTGAGTTAGTTATGCAAATAAAAGAAAGACAATTGGGTTAGGGGTTGTCAATATCATATTTCATTAAAGGAACAAAATATCTCAATTAAACATGATCACATTTGGAAATGCCTCACACGGCTACATTGTTTGATCACATGTTCCAAGAAATACAATAGTTCTTATTCATGGGCTCTAATGGGTAGGATGTCACGTGTCAAGGATTGAGATACATCTATCATGTCCTCAACCTCTAATTAGGTTGCTTAAATCTGCTTGGTAAGATGGTGGTGGTGATCTTGATAATTCTAGCATGTCTACTCAACCATCCGTAGCCTCTTTTGTTCCTACTACTTGAAGGCCCTTACTAGTTCATCAACCTGGCCTTGGTGAGCTTGTAGATAATACTCTAAACCTTAGATTCTATCCTATGCTTAAGCTTCTAGACGTCTATTCTTCCTTAAATAAATTGATATAAGGGCACGGGTTCTAATAAGTTTTTCTCTATTGTCCTTGGCTTTTTCTTTCCATGCAACTCTTTTTCAAGGGTAGCAACCTATACTTCCATTCTCCCAATGACTTACCAAGGCGTTGAGCCTTGTTCACTTTACTAAATGCCACGTAGTCTTTTTGTCATACTCTAAAGATCCTCTTTGAAGCAATTTTTCTCTTTGACAACCCGATTCATTTTAGCATCCCGAAGATAGAGGTCCATTTCCAATTAACTCTTCTTTTTTTTTAAATGATTGATTTCCTCAGAGAAGATTACTTTTCCTTGCTCAAATTCTTGCTTGAGCAATTTATTTCAAAGGGAAATTCATTAACTAATTCTTGTGATCTTTCAGACAAAGGTAAGGCATCATTAATGGGATAGACCCTCTACTCATCATATCCCAGAGTCATACTACTTCCTCTCCATACAACGGGTTTATTTCCAAGCATGGAAGGCTAACTAAACTTTAGATTTGTAACCAGGTTCGGCATAGTCAAAATCCTATTACTCTAGGTCTTGGATGAAGGGAATCAATTGTTAACATTGAAATTATCGTAAGACTAAGATAGGTGCGTAGCTAGTGCTTCCCTATAATTTCATAAATAGTATGTAATTGTAAATCTCCATATCGGTATATGATTGTATTTGGTGAAAACCAAAGGGCCTTCCATGTCACCTCTTCCCTTCTAAGGTTTCAAAACATTTGGACCTATTACTCTTCAGACTTATCTTGCAGTGACTATTCCTTTTTAAGGACCTTAGAGAAAAGACTAAAGTTAGGTAATAAATTGTATGACATTCTCTTCTTTTTGAGGTAAAAGTGGCTAACAGCCAAATATAAAGAAGCAGTGCATATTCGATAAAGTGAATTGTACTCATTTTCTTGCAAAAACTGAGAGCTCGAATGGTTTCAGCAATGATGAGAAGTGCAGGATTAATGCTGCAACATAATCGGGAAAAGATATCTACTACCATCGCTTCAACATAGCCTAATGTTTTTGAAAATATGATCAGACCATATATTGCCAGAGCATAGATATCTTGAATTTTTCAGATGTCAATGCTACTCATCATTACTTCCTTTATACTAACCCACGAGATGTACTCATTATTCCTATTCATCTTGATATGACTTTCGATCCAAGACTCTGTTGCCTCAAGAATTTAAGCTAATCTTTTCTTAAAGGTTAAAGGTTGCAAAACCTCACAGTATATTCTGTCAGTCCTGGCTCTTTCAATGTTAAGCAACTCAATTTGATTGTAGGGACCAAATCTTCACAATTAAAAGTGAAGCATTGATATGCTAGGTTCTAAAACTGAGATGCTACTAGCAATAATAGACCAATATCCAAATGAACCCGCAGTAAAAGGGCTACGTTTCTGCATCTCTTCGTGAATGATTCCCTCTATATCGTTCCAACTAGCCCATATACACTTTAAATCTTGCAAATCATTTTGTCGTTACCCTATATTGACCCTTTCATGCATTGTTAAGACATACTTACTTTAAGAACGTCCCCATCTTCATGCAATCGATGCTTCGACCATACTTGAACTTCCTTAAATGGCTTCAAATCAGAAATGGACTATTGCTCCATGACAAACACCCTTTATTGAACATTGCATTATTGACCAATTATCCCATAATGGTGATGATTTTGATGAAATGATGCATGCGTCAAACAAAAAACAAAAAGGAAATAAGTTAATGACCATACAAAATAATAAGCATAACAATAAGGGAATAATAAAATAGCAACAAAAATGCGTTACAAAAATTACCCCAATAATAGGCAATACAATGCCTAAGGGTAGACATAATGATTGCAATAGCAAGTGGACAACACAATGACATGTTAGGATAAAAGTTGCACTTAATGAGGTAACACGATACCTCGCAGGGACAAAACTAAATGATTAAGTGGTAAAGTTCCTTCGTCACCACCTATGGCATGTACACGTGAAGCCATCAGTTTAGGGAGCATGGCGGCTTATTTAGGTTAGATATAACTCTTTCAAGATGACATGGGGCATTTTAAGTGATAGAATTCATTTATTATCACCCACTTACTATGAAGGTCAGTCGTACAACATAATGATATACCCTAAAAATGATTATGAAATAAAATAATAAATGCAAGCGACAAATTTCTTCCATCATCGCCTATGTAACCATGGTGTAGGAGTAAAGGTAAGAAGTGTTTCCCTTGGGTTATTCTAGTAACACTTCGGCATAGTTTGACATGGTTTGGCTCATAATTTTCACTATATGGGTTTAAGTTGATGCCTAAATTGGTATCAAAAGTGCTCCTACATTGGTAAAGACAATCAAGGCATTTCGATCCTAAGCCCATCGCGGGTTTTGCAGAATGGGCTCGATCTGGTGGATGTATTTCCTATGTGAATAAGGAGGGGTACTTATAAGAGGCATAGATAATTTAAACTCGAAAAGTCTTGCCATGCCTATGCTAAGGCTTGCTCATGAAGGTGGATAGCTCACTTCCCCCTAATAATTAGGCTACTAACCTCACCATAGAGTTTAGTGGGAATATAGTGCAAATGCATGTGGATGGTGCATGTCGAAAAAATAACTAAACCTTTTGTTTTTACCCCTATATTACAATACTTATCCAAATCGATATGTATTCAAGAACAATGTAGTCCTTGACGATCATAGGACAAAACCATAAAAAGTAAAAGGTTAAAAGATAAAGATAAAAGGGGATTATATCTAAATAATGACAAAAACTGAAAAAGAAGAGAAACGACCAAAAATTGAGTGAGCCATAGCTAGTTATAGGCCTAACTCTCTAATTATGTCCCCATGGAGTCACCAAGCTGTCATCATGTACCCTTTTTTCTTCGAACAATCTGAAGAAATGTGTATGGCTTAAAAGAATAGGGTAGGGAGTGGTTATGTTGGTTAGAGCCTTTGGGTTATCCCTTGGTCAAGATTTGAACTAGGCATAATATGAAGGAAAGAAAGGCTGTCGGGCAAATCACTCACCCTACTAGTCTAAAAAGGCAACCATGAAGTAGCCGTAAATTTGGAGCCACCACCAATCATTTCAAGCTAGGCATGATCGAATGCCTATTGAAAATAATGTTTCGAGTTACGAAACTCGATACATCAATTTCGAGGTCTGCATGGTCTAGAGATTCATAGGTTGAGTTTGGGAGTTGGTTACGTGTAGGGAAAGATAAGCACCCTCACGATGCTTGAAATCGGTACCTGCTAACTATCTTTCACTTTGGTTTTGGTTTAACTGGCTTCAATATATCATTATTTCAATATAATCCCCTTTTATGCATGAAATTTTTGCAAATTGCATATCTGGATTTTGAAAGAAAATTTATATCACCTATGCACCTCGGAGGTTTGGGGAACATAGGGATTTTTTATGAAAACAATTTTTGGATTGAATTCTGAAAATTCGGGTATTCCATGTCAAGCAATGGAGAGATACCGATGTGGAACATTGCCTTGTAATTTTGAAAACAATTTTAAATTATGAATGCATAATGGTCATATCAAAGGCAAACGTGTTGGTAATACGAAAAAGAATATAATAATATCATGTGAAAGTAATTACATAATAACATAAAAGGGGAGAGATGATTAGAATGTATCTCATAATTATCTTTGATTATTGAGGAAGAACTAGGATGACAACTTTGAGATGTGTTTAGATTCAGTGGTAACTTGAGGGATAAAAAGATTTTGATTAGTAAACTTGGGGATGTCCAAGAGAAAAAATTTGGATTTCAAGTGAAATTTAAAAAGCGAGGTTGGAGTATCCCCTCAAAAGGCGAGATTGGAGTATCTCCAAAAGTAAAGATTTTATGTTAAAAAAGGGTTTGACTAGGGACCCTAAAAAGATTTGGGAGAGAGAAAATTCGGATGATACGTGAAAAGTGGGTTGAAGTATTCCCTCAAAAAGTGGGGTTGGAGAATCTCCAAAAGTTAAAATTTTGATGTTTACAGAGAAACAGAATATTATGGCTAAAAAGGTATTTTGAAAAAAAAAAGAACTTAGGAATTTGAATAAAATTCTTTTTGTCTTAGCCTTGATCCAAGCTTAGAGTGCTTATGTTGTATTACGTGACTTCATGGGGAGTCAATCAGATGTTTTTTGAGGTGTTCGAACATTTCGATAATAATGGTTCAAAAAATTTGGTTAATTTTAATTCCAAAAAATAGGGGACAACATCATATTATCTCCTTCCTCGAATTTATTTCGGGTAAATTTGGACGTGTTAGAAGGTGAATGAGGTGCCATTGGAAAGGTAACTTGACAAGGTTTATGTAAATATATTCCAAAAATCCTAGAAAATCAGTTTCTAGGTGGAATTAATTTTTAAAATTGGGTTTGCTCTAACACTAGCAGCATTTGCAGGAGAAAGGGCACAGTAAACTTTGGAAAATCATTCTAGGCTCATTTGGTATCGTTAAATAGCAAGCGATACCTTTCTTGAAAGGGAATTTCACAAACTTTCTAGGATAAATATTTAAAAATTTTAGAAAAAAAATATCTGGTGGGTCGAAATGGCCCAAATAGAATGCAGTTTGCTAGTTTTAAGGATCCAAGATAGTGAGGGTTCAAAAAATTATAACTCTCTCATCTGGAATGATCCAAGTACATATAAAACATCATTAGAAAGGTAATTTGATGATCTTTCAAGGAAAAATATCAAGAAATTCCAAAAAAATGTATTTAGGTTAAAAAAATATTTTTTTATGGTGGATATGGTGTTGCTAGGGTAGAAGTAAGGGAGTTTTTTAATATTTTCATTTTTTTAGGATTAAACTTGAGCCATAGACATTCACACGTTCGTGATAGAAAAAGAGTGACACGGGCATCATCAATCCATTTCACAATCTTGAAATAGTTTAAGATGATGAAACAACCCCCTGACCAAGCCATATTTGAGGACAATAAGCTTTAGATCAAGGCCTAAGCATTTTAAAACAAGTAAAAGGCTATTTATTTTGGAAACCAAAACTTATAACTTCATATGACCATGAATCTAGATATAGAAAACTTGATTTACCCCCAAGATTAGAGGACCGATTTTGTGAAAACCTTTAATCTATGTTGTTCTCCATTTATGGGAGGTAACATAGATTTAACTTGGGGGTATTTTTTAAATCAAATTTTTGCAATTAATAGGTAATATATTAAGGATAAAATATGGTATGAATGAAGATAACCATAGATGACCCATTTAAGCAAGAAAGATCATGTTTTTGCAAAGAAATGGTGGCTAAAATGTAAGATGATGTCAAGTAAGGTGCATAAGAATATGAGTGCTATAAATGACATCTAGAATCAAGTCATGTATGATGGTATGAACATTTTTTAACCAAAAAAGCATGCTAAAATTTTCAAAATGACATTTTTATTTCATGGAACCTACCAAAATGCAAGAAAATGCATTGATATGCTCAAAAATATGTTAAGATGAAGTATGAGTGGAACATATGAAGGTGGATAAAACATGACAAAAATGCATGGACAGTGATTGTTGTAATGGTAAAAATAAAACATGGCATGTTTGACCATCCAAGCATCATCAAGGCATTAAGAGGAACATCAAAATCCTAGGACCATCACAACCAAGGCCATAATAGTGCATGAGAATTTTAGAAGGGTCATGGCAATGTAAAAGGGTCACTAAGATGATGACAATGCTAAAAAAATAAGAAAATAGGTAGAGCAAAAGAGGAAAGTATACCAAAAGCCTCAACTTCAACATTTTTCTTTGAGTAGCAATTTTAAACTCACCTTTCTCCTTCTTTTTGGTGTTGAACAACAAGAAAGTGATGAAAAGAAAGAGCTTTTTAGTTAGGCTATTGATGGAGGGGGTTTTAAGAAGAGAGGTCAGTAGAATAGAGGGTTTTATGGGGGTTTTAGTGGTGGTTTTAAGAAGCTATGGGAATAGAGACAAGTTTTTTAGTTTTTTTGGCTCAGAATATTGAGGGAATGTATGAAAGTGAGTGCTTTCTTTGCTAAGAATGTGTGTGTGGTAAGGTTTTTCTGCCGTCTCCCAGCTAAGCCAAAGTTGGCATATATAGCCATGTGAATATGAAGACAAAGAATGTAAAAAGCAAGGGTATTATTGGGTTTTGGTGCATGTACCTCATGCAGAGACAAGGTACTGTGCTCAGCTACCATGCAAACTCTTTAGTTTGCTTAACAAAAACAGCGGATTAAGGCCACTTTATGCAGCTGTGCATTAAGAAAAATTAGTCTTACCTTTTAACAACTTGCATAATGTCATAAAGTGTCCCTTGTCATTGACCATTTGGGATTCAAAATTTTGTTTAAATCCAATTGCAAGCCCAAAGCTGAAGCCTAGTATGAATTTTGATGATTTTTGGTGCAAGAAACATGTTCGAGTTGGATTTTTAAGTCAATGGTGCAAAGGCTAAAAAAATGGCCTGAACTGGGCAATGCCTTGGTGTATTAATACAAAACATTTTGTATTGATATAATCAAGGCAATTTTTGCCCATGAGTGTTGATACAATGAAGCATGCATTGATGCCAAGAGCAAAAAAAAAGTTTCTAATCTCGAGACTTGGAGGTATGTATCAAGACTTCATGGGGCTTTTATCAATACTCTTGCCTGAGTATAGATACATTGGGCCAAAAAATCACAATTTTAGTTACTGCCAAGGCGTGTATTAATACGAACATGCTAAATATTGATAGCACACCTTTGGTCTTAATACTAAACACTATTGTATTAATACTACATGTGAAAATTTGAATTTTTAGCGACATAAGAGCTTGCTATGTATACCTACACACTAGGATGACTTGCACGCAACTTTGGCTTTTTGAACTACCTTACTTTGGTAAAAAATAATTGAAAATTGACCCGGGCTCATTCATATAACTCCAAGGATACCAAGATGATGGTTTTCGATGCCTTTAATGATGGCTCGAAAAAAATAAGGTGTCTATAATCCTCATTGATGGTTTTTCATCAAAAGTTCACTGTCTTGTTTAGCAGCGAGAAAATATAATATCAATAAAGAATATTTTTTAAATCCTAACTCACAGTATTTTTGATGCAGGAGATTTTGGAAGCGTGAAAAGTAGAATAAGTTTTTTCCATCATTTCTTCCTAGTAATATTTTCCTCATATAACTTCAATCGAGAAGTAATTCTAAATATTGTAAAGTTATACTCGCTTAATATTTTAAAATCTTATGATTGCAGGTGAATCCATTCATAGTGAGCTTTTGGAAGGATTATTGGTTTGTGGTGGTCATGTCTTTTCTTTTAAATTTGGCCAAAGGATATATATAGGTATATACAGTTTATCATAAGGTATTCGGCTTTAATCTTTCATAGAGATGATGACAAAAGAATATCATTGCTTTAGTGCAATCCTATAGGATGGATCATTTTTTCTTTAATTGTTTCCCCAAGATTCGTAACATCTAGGTGAATTTCAACTTTAAATGTTCATGGCAAATAGTTTTTACCCAATGTATCAAGGCAACAAACTCAAGTCTTGTAAGATTTGGCATCATAGAATTTATGTTACTAATTCGATTAGAAGAGAGAAATCAAGATAAATGAAATATAAGCGTCAATAATTTAGTTCTTCAAAAACTAGTTACAACGTTAACTTTTCTTTTGTTCCTCGATATCTAGTTAGCAAGAAGAATATGTTCTTATACGGGATTCAAAAACACACAAAGTGAGGAGTTCACTCTTCAAAGACAATGCATCATAATTGTGCATATGCATCGAAACCCAAGTATCTAGCCATACAAAGCCCATAGTCATCCACCGTATACGTGAAAGTTTTATAACAGCTTTTAATAAATATTATATTATTTTAGCGTTAGAAAAAAAATTTAAAAAATAAGTAATATTTTTACCTAAAATTTGAGGTGAGTGTTTAAGAACTTTGACATCCGGAGTCAATTTCCATTTTGCAGTGGAGCTTCTTGCCTTCACATGATATAGATAGTTTGTGGCTTGAGAATCAAATAAAAATAAATTGCAAATCAATATCAAAATTAGCTTCTTCACTGGTGGAAATGAGATTATTCATCGCCCAATACTAGTAATATTCGGAGAAAATGGCTCTTTACTTATCTTCCTTTTCTCCCTTCGCCACCAACAGGCTCCCTTTCTCTTCCTCTTTCTCAGTAAGAAACTTCCAACTTTTATTACAATTTCTTTTTTCAAATCCTTTCTCTTATAATTTTGCTTTTGTTGAAACTCTTAAGAGTATGAGTTGGCCTCGGCGCTCGAATGCGATGCGGCTGGTGCAGTGTAGTAATGCCGCGGTGTCAAGACACGGCCAAGGTCTTCTTTTTCTTTTTTCTTTTCTTTAATGGTTTTTATTTTTTTAAAGAAGCCTCTTTGAAATTTTGTTTAGATTTTGGTTTTTTCTTATTTTTTCTCCTTGTTTTGGCAGTTGCACACGAATACGATCCGCAGCTTCGCGCAGTGCTTGAACTAGCTACGGACGCCGAGTTATATGAGCTTCAAAGAATCCTTTTTGGTCCTAGGTTTCTGATTTTGCTTTGTTTTCATTGCCCAGAATTTCAGGTTCTATTTTGGTTTTTTGTTGAAGAAATTCTTATTAGAACTTTGTTACAAATTTCAGCTACTTTAGTCCATTGTTGAAGTCTGTACTGAAGAGAGATGATGCGGATGATATTTTGATCGAAGAAAATGTTGAGGATCGAGAAGCTTTCATAGCAGGTCTTGAATCACGTTTCTTATTCCTTGCAGCTGATGCCCGCTCAACATTGAGGTAAGTGCCTTGGATTGCTTCCATAATTATGGTTTTGTTGGATGCCTGCTTGCATTGTTTGTAGTGAAGACGCTTTGCTGAAAGGAAATCAGACGTATGATTGTTGTTGATGTTGTTCTTTCGGTGTCAGCTGAGTTTCTGCTTTGATAGGCATCTCACCGATCCATTTGATCTTCTGGTTAGGGGTTGGAGGCCGTCATATAGAAATGTCCTGCTTTCTGTGAGGAAAAAGTTGAACATTCCTTGCTCAAGCAAATTGTCCACTGAAGACCTGGAAGCGGAAATTTTCCTTCATCTATTGAGGGATTACTCAAGGTAACCTCTTTCAATCTCAATGTTTAGCAAAATTTATCGTCATAAAGTTCTTAGTGACTGCAAAAGCATGAGATGAAGGACCCCAGCAAGTAACTCAATTGCCAGCCAAAGTTGAGAATAAATGTTGTGTGTCTGTTTAGGTTTGGAAAAAGTTTGTCATGGATCTGTTTTAGGTTTGGACAATGTTATTCATTTTACACCTCCACTATTACTCCAATATGATGAATGAAAATGTTTATAAAAAAAGATAGAATAAAACTGGCCAATAAGTTTCAAAATCCTTGTTTATCTAAATTTCTAACAAACTGGACAACTATTTTAAAATGTTTCATTTTAAATTTTCATAAAATTAAAAAATATGTAATTTAGCTATTGCTTTGTTCATTTTAGTGGTTATTTTATAGTAAAAGTGGAGATAGAAAAAAGGAAACCATTTTCCCAAACCAAAAGCACTATGATTTTCTGGAAAATATTCTTTTACAAATGAGGGAAGATGGATAATTTTAGTTGGTTATCTATTGTAAACTTGTTCATATTATTGATGAAAGTAATTTCTTGAAGTTTTCCTACATTTCTTGCTATTCAAACCTAAGAAAACTTAGGGCGCTGAGATTCTAGATTATGCTTGCATGGGACTGAAACTTAAAGATAACAACAATATGTTATTCAATTCTTTTAGTTAATTTACTGCTAAAATTATCTTTGTTTCTTATATAATACTAAACAATTGTATTCCACTGAAGTGTTTCTGTGATGCATGCTAGGCTATGTTATATCATTTTTCATCTCTCACTCAATTTCTTTTTGATGGAAAATTTCCCATCTCTGCTGGTGATTGGTACAATAGGTTGTTAACAGATTGTATTCGCATTGAATTTTTGTGTTGGATATAACTTTCTTCTACTGCAATTTTTGTTTTTGTTGTTTTCTCTTTAAAGAAAAAAATATTCTTTTATCTCAATGGGTGCTTAGTATATATTGTGAAGTAATATGTTGAAGGTTTGGGACTTGGAACTATAATTTTTGTTGCTATGCTGTATGACCTCTTTTTATGTAATGGTGCAAGGAAAGATGAAAAAAGGGCCCTGTTTCATTTTGATTTCTAAAACATTGCATTGTTACTGTGCATTGATCCTATGCTATACAGTGTCAACCATTTTTATTCACAATAAATTGTCAAATAAATTTGTAATTGCAGCTGAAAATTTGAATACTAGTGGTGCTTATATGTTGATCTCTTTTGTTCCCGACCTTAGTGTTACATTTGCATGCATATGAACTTATGCTTTTAATACTCGCAGATGCAAATTTCTAATGTCTTAATGGCAACAATTTGCTTAAAATGGAAGAGAAAGAGAGAAAAGAAATAGGTTCTATATTTATACGGTGGTTACTTATATTTTGTGCTGCCTTGTTTAGTGAAGAATCAGGAATTTTTCTGGGCATGTGGGAAAATAGTAATATTTCCAACATTCAAAATAGTCTAGAATTGGGACTTAGCCAGTGGAAGGTGCAGGTCCTTGCTGCTGGTAAGTTTGGGGCAGCTGAATTCCAATCAATGATTTTGAAGGTATTCACACTTCTTCTAGTCTAGCGTAATTTGTGAATGATTATTTTGATTCTTAATATAAATTGATATGTAGTTGTTTTCCTTCTCTTTGTTTAGGGCAGTGGTATGGTTACTTTGGCAAAACTTTATCAATTGGTAAGATGTTGGTTTTTTAGTAGTTTATGTTTTATCTTGCGTTATGGTTACTTTATCGTGCTTTATTTGTTGTTTGTGTTAGTTGACAAAGAAATTGTCTGGAAAGGTGTTTCTGGAAGCTGCCAACTATTTGATGAAAAAGGAAGCTCTTAAAAAGGTACAAATTGAGTTCATAACTTGCTAATTGTTGAAGGAACTGAACTATGGATTAATTTTGTGGATCTTTAATTTATTTAATACTAGAATTCCATATATTTCTGTTTAAAAATTTAGTCAACCTTTTTTAACAACTAGATGTGTCAATTAAGCAAGTTGAAATGAATTTGAGTTAGGTTTTTTTGTTTTCTGGTTTTCAGATTTGGTTTTTGACCTTTTCAGGTCATTTTGTATTTTTGGTTGATTGGTTAGAGTTTTATCGGGTTTTTGGTCTAAATCATTGACCCAATTTGGTTGGGTCAGGTTGGATCTGGAGTGACTCTTTAAATATTGGACTAGTGTTCCCATCTACTTTATCAGCGAATATTACAGGTTGAGTCAGAGTCTGGGAGGGGGAAAGGTTCCACTTCTTTTTAAGTTTTTAGCCAACTAGGTTCATGTTGCATATGCCTCAGATCGTGGACTTTTCAAGTGAATTTCGGTTTAGTTGGGGGTAGGTTGGATCAACTTTTGCTACATATATTGGAACTTACTTGCTGTGTTTTCGATTTTCCTCATTTTGTATAATATTTATTTTTCTTTTCTGACGTATATGTAATGTATTAGTTATTTCTTCATCTTGAATTTGTAGCATGTGGGCAGTAAGTGTGGTGACCAAACATGTAGCACATGCATAAATTGTGTTGACTGTAAAGGCTTGAGACAATTGAATTATAGTTCTTTTTGTGGAGAAAATTTCCTGCAACCATCCACTTGGTTTTATTATTTAATTCTTAATTGACAAATTTTCCTCTTGGTTTTGGATAGAAATATCTTAACTTGCAAAACTATGGATTGATTTCATCTTTGGAATGCCAATAAGGAATGCTACCTAATTTTATATCTGAAACAGCATATAGTTTCTATTTTGGTCGAAAAGGTAAAATCCCTTTTAGGGTTTGTCTTGATTAAGGAGGATGGAAGGAAATGTAAGGGAAGGGAGGATGAGTTGAGAGTGGTGCCCTTCCTCTTATTTGTGGAACATCTTAAAGAAAGAGAAAGGATCAGGAGAGTACATTTACTGTACCAAAACCCTCCAAATCCTCCTTTATTAAAACACCTCATGATAGGAGGATTTGGAGGAAAAGTTCACTTGTTAAAATGTCTAGGTCTAGAGACAGCATTGTCCTTAATTTAACAATTTCATTTAAATATATAAAAAATGTGTGTAAAAAGAAGATAGCATGTTATTATTTTCTTTCTTTTCCATTTCTTAGTTGATCAATGCTGGTAAAATAACTATTTCCATTCCATCCCCTCTTCTTTTTTAAGTAATCCATGGGGAGCCTTAACCTCCCACCTCCTCTTTTCTCCTCTCCCTCCCTTTCATCCCCTTTCCTTCTTGCTACTGCCACCTGCAAGGCATTCATCTTCTGTTATTCTTCTCCTTCCCAGAAGGGAAAAAGGTAATATTTCAGTATCTCTTCTCCCTGTCTTCTCCTTCTTAAATGATTTCTTCATCAGGTCTTTGCATTTTGGTTGGATTTGGCGAGGTGATAATGCTTGTATTCTTTCATGCATGCTTGAATGTGTGAGCACTATCATTTTTCTGCTACTTACCTATTTGTTTCTCAATATGTGATATTTTCTTGACTATGATGGAAATGTATATCTTATATTATTTTAATTAATAAAAATGATGTAATGCAACTGACAGATTGAACTGTGTTTTTCTTGCATTTTGTTTTAATTTTTTGGCTTTCTTGTATCGGCCTCTAATGCCTTTTCTATATCATTGGAAAATTATCATGGCTGAGATACTAGAATATATAACATACTTTAGCAATGAAACTCTTAATTTACTTTCTTGCTTTCTTGATTTCTAGGGGGGACAGGTAGCTGCAATCAGTTTAGAGTCAAGAGCAGCCTTGCTTGCAGCTAAGCAGGTAATTTTATCATCATAATGAGTCAACTGTGCCAAAATATGAATTTTCTTCTTGTTAATATATGCTGTCATATGTTTCATAACGAGTCAACTGTGCCAAAATATGAATTTTCTTCTTGTTTGTATATGCTGTCATACATTAAACAGTCAGCAATTAGTAACAAATAAATTTTATTTAATGTTTGATTTAATGTTTGCATCATCTAAATGGTACATATTTCTTTTCCATTCTTTCTAGTTTGGGTGTGCAAGTGTCTGGATAAAAGTTAAAATCTCGAGTCTAGTATTTGTCCCAATGCTAGGTTTTCATGGTACATGTTAATCTCATTTAGGGTTAATTGATGTTAACAAATCCTAGTTTCTGTGAACATGTTTTTTATGGGGAGAGTATCACTTCATCATTATGGTGTTAAAATTTATTCATGAATGGTTTCAACAAACCAATATATGTCAGTTTTTTGTTTTACTCATGTTAAAACTATATGATAGATGCTGTGCACTTGGTATTATTGTTTGACATCTTTATTTCTTTCTCTCCTTTTCTTGCTCTCTAAACCATGGGCAGGGCTTTGCCGCTGCTGCATCCAGATATGTGGGTTTGAGGAGTATGATGAGTTTGCTTGGCCCATTGTATTGACTCTGACTCTAAAGTTTATCTATTGTCATTTCCATCTTAACTCGTTACTTATCATTTACTTTTTCCTTGCATATTGTTCTTGGCTTGATAAAGAATTTTGTTTAATGCAAATCCATTTTCACAATGTTCTATAAGTTTAATTGTCTAATTTGCTTCATAGAGATATGTTATGGTCCCCTCCTTTTTTCCTATCAAATTATAAATGATGTAGTATTAAAGTAGAAACAATGAAAAAATACAGGAGAATAAAATCAATGTAGAATTGAACCTGGAACAAGAATACTATGATTTAGGGTTGTAGAGCCACTAGCAAACATTATTTAGGTATATTGTGGTTGCTTAATGCGTTTCGAAGATTTTATTTATACTATGCTTATAACAGTTTTCGGTCCCAGCCCTTGCATGCAATAAACTCTGTCTAACTCTAGAAACTCATAGGATCAATCATGTTGGTTACATGATAATTTAATTGGAAACATAATCATTAACCATAGAATAGAATAGACTAAAATAGCAAACATAAAAGAACATTTCAATAATCAATTCAATATGGTCCAATAATGCCCTTGAATATATCTCTTTCGCTTGCTAAGGCACCACGCCTCATTAGCGATAACTGTCAACTTCAGTGTTGAAGTTTTGGATCAGTTCTTCTCCGTTCAGCTTCTGTAATCCATGTACTCTTTATTAGGTTGTTTATCCAATCACTCCATCAAAAACCACCTATCCTGGTTGCCTCTTCTAGACCTTAAAAGTTCAGTTTCAGAGGTCGGAAATCAGTGAACTTGTTTAGAAATTGAAGCCACTTCCTCATCAAATCTCTTAAATGAATTAAACCAAACTCATTAGATATTTGACTGATTTGTAATTGAGGCAGCAGTCTATTGAATACGCAAAACCTAGCATTGAGGCAGCAGTTTTTAAAAATATGGTGTTGTGTGTGTCTCTGTTTGTGGTTCCATGATTTATGAACTTTGGGTTTTATTTATGATAGATGCAAAGAGATGAAAAGACTGAAGGAAAAGGAAAAGGAGTTCTGTTTTGGTCCTTATTGAATTATAGATCTGATTTCTCTTCTGGAGTTTTCGATTTTGGTTTTTGTTTTAAATTTAATGTTCTTGGTTGTAAGAAAAATAAGTTAGAAATATTAAGTAAAAAATACGATTTTTTTGTCTTTATTTGGTTTAAAACAATGCCATTTCATACTTCAGAAAATATTGCTGAAAAAGGCACATTTAGCTACAAAACGTGCTATGTGTCAGATATGTGAAGAAACTTAAATCAATGGACACTAGGGGAGTTAATTGTTCTTGATTTGACAATTTTTTTGAGAGTATGAGGAATCAATTTATCCAAATAATAGGGTAGGGATTAAATCCAGCATTTTCTTATAAACAAGGACTGAACTTAAATTTGACCTTTTACGTATATCTTTTCGTGGAGGTCCTCAATCTTTATTCTTACTCTGCCCCAATCAAGTTGAGGGCATCTAACAATAACTGTTCTAATCAGTAGCAAGTTTTTATGGTCTACTGTCATGACCTACCATCATGAAAAGGGTTTCCATTTTCTCCACATTAAATTTCATCCTTAGTTTTGCTTAGGAATGATATCAAAGAATATTGAAGACCATTTTTGCTAGGGTTACAAAAGTTTTTACCCCCAACCTTTGGTCTTGCATAATCCTATCTAGTCCTAGCTGTTCAAACTCATTAAATGATCACATGCTAGTTGGATGACCATGTAATGTAATTAAAAACATCAGTCCTAGCAGTAGAGTAAGCATCAAAAGACATATCAAAATAATCAATTTAATATAGTTCTGGGATGCTGCTGCTTCAATATGGCTAGTCTAGTGGATATAGATTGATCTTGTTAACTCAAGTGATATTTGGCTTAATTGAAGTCTGATTTGACACTTTTTGGGTATGGATCTAGTCCTAGCTTTCAAAAAATGGCGGCTGCCAGTTGGTGATAGGAAAGAGAAAACGAAAGAAAATGAAAAAACAAAATGATAAAGAAGAAGGTTAATTATACATATGTTACCAAACTATAGTGAAATTTTTTATTTGATTTTGAAGTTTGATTTTACCCTTTCTAGGGTTGGATCTAGTCCTAGCTTTCAAACAATGGTAGCTGCCACTAGTTTGCCTTGTTGGCAGTTGGTGAAAAGGAAGAGAAAAGGGAAGAGAATGAAAAAACATACTGATAAAGAAAAGGATTAATTGTACATATGTTCCCAAAATATAGTGAAATTTTCAATTCGTTACCGGAAGGAGAAAATGCATTTTGAGTACAATTAACTCTCCTTTTGTTAAGCTTAAGTAGATTGCACACCTCCCCAATCCCATTTGTCAAATAGATGATGTGTCCAAAAAACCCAACCAAAATGTGCAATGTGTCCATATATTCCATCTCATTTTTTTCTTTTTCATTTTTACTTTTTCCGAAATTAAAAAAAAAAAAATTGAATTAAGAGAATCCAAAAAATTTGAAAAAAAAACTAAAAAAATAAAAAATTCAAAAAAGAAAGATGAGAGGTATTTAGGGAGAGAAGGAAAAAGGAAAATAGAGGAAGGGAAAAGAAAGAGAAGAGAGGAGGCATTCGGGTTGATAGGAGGCCGGTTGATGTTGATCTAGCCAACCCGAGGAATGGTATGCCTTAGGCTAGGCAAAAGTGCATTGCTCCCTAGGGCTAGGTAGGTAGATTGGCAAAGGTTTGTCATGGGCTCACCATATATTTGCTAAGCCAACCATTGTTTCTGTTCCCTTCTTTCCTTCTTCCTTCCTTTTTTTCCCTTTCTTTCTTTTCTTTCCTTTCTCTTCCCTATATATTATCCTTTTTCCCTTTAAAAATTTCCAGTTTTTTTTTTATTCTTTATATTTTTTTCTACTTTTTTCCTCCAAATTTTTAGTTTCTAGAGTTTTATTTTTTAATTCTGTTGAAGAGTTGACTGAATATCAGCTAATTACTATTAGCTGAATTATAGGAGTTCCTAGCTGTACACACCATGTAATTGCTGTAAATGTAAGATGATAGCTGTAGATTTACTCTGATTTATTTTGTAATTATTTTGATTAATTCTATAGGATTATTTTTCCTTATTTTCTCCACCTAAAGCCTATAAATAGGTTACTTGTAATAGTCTTTATGTTTAGTAATAAAATATCAGAAAATTCTAATCTTATTCTCTCTATTTTAATATGGTATCAGAGCCTATCTTTATTTTTGACCTAATCGCCACCCATTTTTTTCTATCCTAGCAGTTTTTTTTCAAAACCTTTCTTCTCTGAAACAATGCTTTCTTTTTACTATGTCTGACATGTCTAAGACCTCCACTAATTCTACCCCCACCCCCGCCAATGTTTCAAGAAACCTTAACCCTCCCAATTCTGAATCATACTCTGTTCAAATCACCAACATTAGACTGAATGGTGATAGTTTTCATCGCTGGTCCCAATCTGTTCGTATGTACATCCGAGGAAGAGGGAAATTCGAATATTTAA
>JBBYHK010000007.1:8831457-8853989 GCA_038382065.1 Adansonia grandidieri | reverse complement strand
GCCTATAGTGATGTGGTTTTTTATTTTATTTTTGTGAGGTTATTTGGTCAGTGGAGTGTATGGGTTCATTAGTTTTTTTTTACAGCTGAAGCTTTGTTGGTTTCTTTGTTTTGGCGAGGAAGTGTGCAGGTGAGGTTGTGTTCTTGCTTTAGTTGGATATGAATAAATATGGGTTAAAAAATGTTAGTTATGAAATTTGAAACCGTTTTAACAGATTTCATTCTAAATGGTTGTCAGTAGAATGATGCGTTGGCGGAGTTCGAGCTTTCAAATTCAAATGAAAGTCTGCCTATTCCTAGCACTTAGGTTTGTTTAGCCTTGGTTTTGCCATTGAGATGCTGCTTTGACTTTTTAATTTTTCTTTAATGATATTAAAGGGTGATATAGAGCCCTCTCAGGATTTGTTCGCATTAGTGTATTTAGGTTTGTTTGTATTTGGTCTGCTCAATGTACGGTTGCCTATCTTTTCTCTTATTGTTTTATGTCTGCGGCATTATGTTGCTTTGTTTTTTGTGGTTTGGCTAAGTAATAAAAGGGATGCACATATCGATATAGTTTGTTTCTCTGCTTTAAGGAAGACATGTGCTAGGTGAAGTATGCAATCTTCTTTATTGCTTTTAAAAGGCAGAGTTTTTTTATGTTCTTTTTTTGGATGATGTGGTGCGTGGGCGAGGTTATAGATATTTTTAACTAATCAGGAATGGATGAAATTGTATATTTAATTAGGTTAGATTTAAATGTATATGGATTTAAAAATGTTAGATATAACTATTAAAAATATTTTCATGAAGAGATAAGAAAACGAGGGGTTAAGTTTATAGAAGATTCATTAATGCATTATTGTTAAACGCAAAAAATACAAACACATAATTTTTGTGTAAATATCAATATGACAAATTATTCAAAAAATACATGAATTAAGACATCTTATGTAAAAATTAAATAGAAAATCAATATTGCATTTAAGAAAAAAGTTTATTTGTTGACCATGTTTTCTTTTTTCTTTTTTTAAAGTTTCTCTATTATGCAAGGAAAAGGTTTCAAAACATGGACAAAACAAATATTTTTTTGGCCCACTTTAAGATTTAAAGATGAAGATTCAAACTCTAGCCTTTTTAGTGGAAAAAACTTATTATATTCAAATATGCTAGCAATTCTAAATATATATTGCTTTATTAACATAGCACTTTTTATTTACTTAATCTAGGCATCAGCTAGAAAAAATTATACTTAACAAACATGAAAATACAATGAGCAACATAAAAGCAATCCTAGCCTTTAGATCATTCATGCTGGTGCAAGGAATATGCAATAAGATTTTTTTTTAGACAAAGCATGACAAAGTGACCGTTGTTGCTAGTTTGGTTGTTTCTAGCCTATTCTGGTATTGGTATCAAAAAACAAAAAACGATAGAAATTGTGACTCTGATGGGGAATATATAGTATGTAAAATAACTCATGAAAGTATACAACACACATTAGAAGAATTACGGAAGGTCTAGAAGTTTTGATTGCAATGGGGATCATAGAAGGTTTATTAAAATAATGGTAGTTAATCTTACTAGTAAAAGCATATAGCATTAATTGTAAGTGGAGTAATTAATCGGGAATATATATGATTTAAAAGAAAATAGTTTTCTAACTTTGTTTTAAGTAGCTAAGTTGATCCAAAAAGGATTGTGGAGGATCTTTATGTTATAGAAGGTTTAATAGTACTAGATTTTGACAGACTCATAAAAATGGGTATAATTTTTTTCTTTTAATTTTTTTAAAATAATATTTTAAATGTTAAAAATGGGTTTTTAGGAATAACAAATTTTGATAGCTAATTATTATTTAATGAAAAATATCCAATAGCTTTTATTTATATTATTTTAAAGATCTATTTGGGTTATTTTGTAATTTTCCCAACCGAGTTAGTGTCATTTAACTGACACTAAACTCAGTCAGGGCTTTTATAATGATACTAAAATTTTGTTATACCCACGCATGTAGATGAAAAAATATTTAAAAAAAATATTTTTTTTGGAAAAAAATAAGTTAAAAAGTTTTTTCTTAGTATAGTATAGTCTAGAATTTATCAAAGCAACAAAAGTGGATGAAAAAAATATTTTTTTAAAATTTATTTTGATTTTAAAAAATTTATAAAATGGAGAGGTTTTTCTAGATTGAGTAGTTATTTTTTAAATTAAAAGATAAACTATAAAATAAAAGTAGTTTTTAAGTAGTTATTTCATAATATTAAAATACTTAAACATCCTTCATTTTATACATAACAAAGATATTTCTAATCAATTTAATATTTTAATATTTATTTATTTTACAAACATTATTACTGATATTAATTTATACATTGCGATTTTATATACGTACAGATATAGTATAGCCAGAGAGAAATATTTGTATATATAAATGCAAAATGATCCTAACAAAGGATGGTCAAAAGCTGTTCGTGACTATGCCCAGTAATTAAAAAAATAAATAGAACATTACAATAAAGTTTAATCATGGTGACCATGCTAGAATATTAGTTATCGCTACTGAAACAGAGATGGGAACCAACATTATTAAACTATCACTAAGAATTTTTAAAGGTTTCTATATTTATATGTTTATAAAAGATAATTTTATATTTGTATCTTTATAACAGATAACTATTGAAACAAACAATTATTGTATAAAAAATTATCATTTTAATAATGATAATTATCAATTATTTTTTTAAATTGCTGTTGTTTTCATGACAATTGAAATAATTATATTAGTAATAGTGATTATTGATTATTTTTTAAATTGTTATTAGTATACACATTTTAAATAATCTAATTAATTAAATTAGTGTAAACTGATAACATAAAGTCGGGTAAATGAAAACTTTCTAACATAACTCTTTAATAATAATATTTACTATAGTGAAAGGTTAATTTGTAAAAAAAAATGGAAAAAAAAGTATATGAGGAGTTAAAGGTAGTATGGTTGTTGATGTGATTGGTGAATATGATGGCAGAGCATTTATGCTAACAAAAGATTTGATTTATTAAATGCTTAGGTTTTTTATTGACCACACCATGGTCATCTTTAACCAACTCTTCAAGAGCATGCTATTTAATAGTAGATTCAAATTATTCCCCTTTATTTTTGAGGAATAGTGCCTTTCAATAATATCAAGCATTCATGCTTCTAATGTGTGCCATCTTGATCTATTTGCACTAGTTTATCAAGAACTTCAATCCAACTAGAGCATTAACAATTGGGATATGTGACTTCGTAACCCTTTTAGCATTATTAAATGCATCAGGAAGTCTGTTTGTAATTTCTTGTAGATGTAATTTTTTTTGTACCTCGTTTTCACACTCAGAGGTCCTTGAATCTAAATGGGATAGATGTTTTTCAAACCAAGAAATTTCCTTATCTGATTTTTGCTTCATGGCCAATGAAGTGTTAGGTATCCCTATTAAATGGAAACACTACCTCATCGAAATTCTAATTCGCGAACAGTGCGATAGAAAGATCACCCAGCTTAGGCTTTAGAAACTTAATTGTGGATGGTGAATCAAACCTAACATAAATCCTAAGACGCCATTGGGGACCTAATTTTTTTCTCATTGATGGTGCATCAAGCATTTACACTGCACATCCAAAAGTACAAAGCTGTGAAATGTCTGATTTGTAACCTATAACTAACTACAGAGGGAACTATGTTAGTCCAATAGTGGGCACAATTTAATAAGTGCCTCCATATGCATAACAGCATGGCCTTACACGATAGTTTGAGCTTTGTCCTTAACACAAGGGTACGAGTGATGATTTGGATGCATTTTATCAAGGATTCTACTAATTCATTTTGTGTGTGTACATGTGAGATCGGGTGCTATACCTCTCTTATCAATGATGTAGTACATTACGCATCTAAGCTCTTAGAAATGAATTCACCTACATTGTTCATCTTGATGCTCTTAATCAGTCAATCAGGGAAGTGAACCCAGAGCTTTATTATCTATGCAAGTAAACATGCAAAGGTAATATTGTATGTGGATAACAGCAAACATTAAACCATCTATAGGATGCATCCATTAGAACAATAAAATATTGGAATGGTCCACTTGCATGATGTATGGGCCTACAAATATCACCTTCGATCCTCTGAAGGAAAGTTGGTGATTCCAGATCCACCTTTGTAAATGAAGTCTAGTGATGAGCTTACCTTGTGAGCATGTCTCACAGGAGTAATCCTTAGACGACAATGCCTTTTTATCTTTTAGTGAGTGTCCCTTAGTATTAAAGATGATCCTACGCATTGTTATAGCTCTTGGGTGACCTAAGCAATCATGCCATAGTCCAAACTCATTGAGATTCACAAGTCTTTAGGGCATAGAATTCATAATCTTAGATCTAACCCTAATAAATGCCTATACTTGAAGCCTTTAGCTCTTCATGGATGGTTTTTCGATCTATCTTGTGTGAAGTGATTCAAAGACTAGTTCCATTATCTTTAAATAGTGTTTTAATGTGATATATATTCCTAAGGATATCTCTGAAGCTAAGTTCATTTTTGATTTTACACTTAGCAATGCATCCTCTATCTGCAACATGGTACTATTCATAGTATAAGTATGGCATTACTTGAGCCATCAATAAGGTTAACAAGATTTGATATAGTATGGACATTTTTGCCTTGCATAATATCACACTCGAGAATAAACCCTTATTGTAGAGGATAATATGCATTGCTCCACTATCTAAAAGACAAAATTCATATTTTTTCTCAGTTTTTCCTTTTTGCACTAGTGACTTCTCCATGTTTCAAATAAAATAAATATATACTTAATAAAAAATTGTAATAGTGAAGGATAAACTAATTAATATAAGATAAAACTTTTGGTTTTATTCAATAGGAATTATCTTAGGGAATTTTTTAATCATCCAAGGTATATTTATTCAAAATAAGAAAAACCCATAATAATTTAGTCTTAACTAGATTTACATAAAGTAGATGGCCCCTTAAACCTGTTCATCTATCCACAAAGTGAGTCTTATATAGTAGTTATCAGTCATGCCAAGGGTTAATCCATTTTCTTTGATTTTTCCCCTTGATCATTAATGAAGTTTCAAACTTGAAGAGTAGTGTTGGCTATAATTAGAGCTTCATAAATGAATGACTCAATGGCATGGCTTTCAATATGCTTGCCTTTGCTAGATTGGTATTAGTCTATAACATGTTTAGGCACACAACAGGTATACGACCAATGCCCTTTTGCACTGCAGTAGTGATAGATGTCCTCTTGCTTTCCATGAGGCTTTTTGCCATCTTTATGATTGGGGCCCAGAGTCTTATAGCAATTATCTTTACTGCCACCTCTTCTAGAAAGTTGCCTGTTTTTGTGGTCTTGGCCCTTAATTTGGCCATTTCCCTTTGCAAAGCTAGCATTTATGTCAATAATGCTTTAGACTTGGAAAGTCTCATATCATGGTTTGTGAACAATAATTCATTATTTTGCTCAGCAATCAGAAGGCATTCAATCAGCTCTAAATACATCTTATATTGCTTTTGTATTGTTGTTAGAGTATTAGGTTTTAGCATGAAAATTGGAAAAAGTCTTCTTTAAAAGTTTTTCCTCAAAAATTTTGGTCCCACACAAGTCAAAGCTAGAGACAATGTCATACAAGGTCAAGTTGTAATCATTCACGGACTTAAAGTCTTGCAACCTCAGGTGTATCCAATCATGTGAGGCTTTAGGGAAGATCACAAATTTTGTATTATCATACGCTCCTTAAGTCAAGCCCATAAAACTGCAAGGCGTCGTTCTGACAGATATCGAGTCTTCAGGCTCTCATATATATGTCGCTTCAGAAAAATCAAGGTATTCGTCTTATCTTTGCCATTTACTTGACCATCTACGATGATCGCACTTGATAATCCTAGTCCTTCTAAGTAAATCTCCATGTCAAAGCACCAAGACAGGCAATTGGATCTACTTACATTAAGGATGTGGAATTTTAGCTTCTCAATGTTAGCCATAGTCTTCACATCAAAAAAACTTACAAATTAGACATCTTCAGGTGTCAATAAATAAAACAACAAGTGTTGAGTAAGTGTGCATATAATATATCACATTTAGACATTCACAAGTAAATTTGATAACTTTTGTGTCAAAAGTTATTCTTTTAAATTTTGAAAAATTCCTTTAGCTTTTTAAGCAAATTGCAAACTAGTCTCAGTCTTGAAAACTTAGGGGTTTTCTCGCAAATAAACCACTTCTGGTGGTTTTCAAGGTTATTCAGGTTATAGTAAGTTTGGGTAACTCACCACCACTTTGGGAGTGACCTTGTCCGACCAAGAGGTGGCACCTTTCGTCAAGGGTTTCTTTGATTTGTGAATTTTTAGCCATAACTGGAGGTGAGGTAAGAAGACTTAGCCTAGTGGGGAAGTCACCTAGATAAACTAGCTTTTTAGGCTAGATAAAATTATTTTGACAACCTAAGCCTGCTTACAATTGGGTAAACATAAAATTATCACTGCTTTTATTATTTCTCTTGAAGCGCTATATATTTCTCATCAAAGTAAATTATTAGAATCTTTATAAAGATATAAATCAATTAAATAAAAATAAAACACAATTGATTTACCAATTTCCTTACCTCTGGAGCAATCGGGCTGATAATGTGTTATGACATTATGGAAATTGGTAAGCCTAGTGGCTTGCAAGCAAAACAATAATCGCAGCTATAAAAGAGAGAGAGAGAGAGAGAGAGAGAGAGAAAGAATATATATATATATATATATATATATATAGAAAAGGCTATTTTTCTTGCTTAATTCAGTGTGTTTATAGTAAGAATGTTATGGCCTTTGTATAGGCATTAAGCGAGATCTGTATTGACTATACAGAATCAAATTACGAAATTATAATCCTGTAATTGTAATCGTAATCAGAATATTACAAAGATTATGATTTTGTAATTGTAATCATATGTAAGGAAATCCTTGGTTATGGTATGTCTAATATTCCATAATATATTAAACAGATTTCGATCTTATAATATTAATTAGAATATTACATAAGAATAGATACTATAGGACACTCAATTACTTAAAGTAATTTAGTTTTTTACTATATTAAATAATTTAGTATTTTCTCTAAATAGATGGTGTCTTTAATTACTACTTAGTTAAAAATAATAATAATAACAAAATAATGTTAACAATAATACAAATACCAACAAAAAAAATCTAAATTGGAAATTATAGATCAATAAATTCTAAAATTAAATACTCATAATTTAACATTATTAAAAATCTCTCCCAAGTTTTTATTAACCCTATTATCTAAAAGTATCCATTAAACCAAGAGGGGGGATGAATTGCTTCTATAAAAATTTTAGTAACAAATTGAAATTTAAAATAAAATTAAAGATAAACGTAAATGTAAGGAGTTAAGAATAAGAGAAGCAAATTATAGAGGTTTGGTCCTTTAACTTGGAGCCTACATCCTCTCTTCTTAGCATTTCCCTACCAAGATGATTCCTAGAATTTACTAGTGAAAAATACTACTTTTAAGGCTAATGTATAACTTTACAACTCCCTATCTTTTGAAGGCTTAGACAGAACCTTAAAATCTCATTAAGAATCATACCTCAAATTTTTAAGTAACTTCACTTAATCTACTTAAAACCTTTTATGATGTGAAAAAAGGTGTATGCAAACTGAATAAGACCTCAAGAAGGTTGGCATTTGCTAGAATTTTGAGTATAAGATGAAAATATAAAGAATAAGCTTACGAAAATACAAGAAAAGAATGAAAAATTGAATAATGTGATCTTTGATGCTTAAAATATTGTTTCTTGTTGCTTATTCTTGGTTTGCAGCTGCTAGAGATATCTATTTATAGCTATAAAAGATCATATGAACGTTAGAGATGTTTGACTATAATGTAGAGTTGCTATAGACTTCAAAATTGGCCTAATGTTCAAATACGCTCCTTCTATATCAAAACTTGGAGCATCTGTATTGATACCTATTTGAAAATCTTAGCCTTATATCAATACTGGACATATGTGTATAAATACCTGAATGAAAAATGCAACCATGTATTGATACTATGAACAAGTGTATCGATACTGCAAACTTTTTATATCGATATTGAACATGTGGTATCGTTACTAGCCTACATTGTATCAATACAAAGGAGGGTTTCATGTAACTTAAGCTACTTCCAAGCCTTTGTATCGATACCACTAAGGTGTATATCGATACACACCCATTTTGTATTGATTCCTGATGCCTTATATTGATTCTTTGAAGGGTTTTAGGCATAGTATCGATACCTTGATATTATGTGTTGATATTTGTATCAAATATACCTTATAAGATCATTTTTCTTGGCTTGTAACTTAGTCAAATTCATCTAAAAAATATTCTAAGTGATATTATACAATTGAAACATTATTTTTGAGAGATTTAAATCAATAAGGTAATTTCAAAAACATTTTTTCAAACAAGCTAATTTAACTTCAAGTTGTAGTTATATCAAAACTATAATTAATTCAAAGCTAACAAACCGATTTTAATTAATTTTTTAATTTCCTCTAAAAATTCTTCTTAAATTTTACTTTCAAAAGATAATTTTTAATTGTTCTAAATCTTAATTGCTCTAAATCTACCTACATCTACAAACAAATCTCTAAAAAAAAAAATCCAAACTTAAAACATCATAATATATATTTATTCCCTATATATTTCTAGTTCTACCTAAGCCAGCCTTAGTATTCCAGAACATGTTTTTCAGTCATATGTTCCTTATCCTTACCCATCTTAATTAGATTTATTAATACTCATTCGAATTCAAAAAATTTAACCAATCAACTCACCTGAATCCAAGCCTGACCTAATTCGATATAACCAAAAAAAAGTCCACAACTCGAAATAGGTTAACCTGAACCTAAAATCACTTAAATTCAAAATGACTCAAACCCAAAATGAATCGAACTTGAAAAAACTCGAACCCAAAATGACTTGAACTTAAAATGATTTGAATCCAAAATATTCAAACCCTAACCTTGAACACAAACTTGATTAATCTATATTTGATTAACTTAAATTTTAAACTCAATTGACTCAAACTTAAATAATATAACTATTAAATTTGATTAATATAATCTCAACCAAGCCAGCCGCCGCTTCCCAAAATTGCTTTGAATTTTTCATCCTTCCCCCTCCCTACCCACGGGCAATTGGACAGGACCCATCGACCCGACCCTTTTCCTTCCACTAAATTAATACTAGCAACAAATTAAAACTCCCTAAATACCAATTTACGCATCTCCGTTTTTCTTCAAAATTTACACCCCCATCTAAGAGAAGTTAAAAACCCAGGCACCAAACCAATCAACAAGTCACGAGTTCACTGCCCTTAGGGGGATTTTTGGAACCACATTCAACATAATTTCCAGAAATTTCAACAAGAAACGAGGTTATTTTAATGTTTTCTGGTACTCCCCTTCTCAAATTAATTCTGCGCACTAAGTGGTCAACAAAATGTGTTAAAGAGAGATAATAGAGTATGATTAATTAGTTAAGCTATTATTTCGATCAAGGATTTAAGGATGTGAAATGTAAAATACTCTCCCTTTTTTTAAAATTTTTTTTTTTGGGTTTCTTCCTTTTCTGAGTCACAGCACATTTATACGAAAAGAAGAAGAAGAATGAGGAGTTCCCTCTTCTATCAGACCAGTTGTTCCCTATGGAGAAGAAGAATAGGACCAACAACCAAACCTTACCGTTGTTTTTTATCATCCGCTTCCTTCTCTACTGCGGACTATGACGAAAGCAACGCCTTTCAAAGCAATCCTTCTAAAGTCAAGATCTTCGACCGCCACCTCAAATGCAAACAGGTACTAGTGTTTTGATTTTCATATATTTATACAAGTCTAGTGATTGTAAATTAGTCAGTTAAGTGATTGATTGATTTTTTTGGGTGGCAGCGTGATCGAGCAGCGTGGTTGATGCGTCCCAATGATTCCTTCGTACATGCTGTAGCTGAGAATCTAGTAGATCGCTTGGAGGTTGTTATCTACACTTTGCTTTACTTACCATAATATTTTGCAAGTAAGGTTCCATTTTTGTTGATACAAAGTCTTGATCGAACATGGTATTTTTACTTCAGGAAATTTGTGAAAAAAGATAGTTAACTGCTTTTACTTTACCATTTCTATTCTTTCATGCCCATTTGCTTCATTCTTTGGTTCTAATTTTAAGAATTTAGTGGCATAAAATTTTCCAATGGTAGTTGGCATAAACTTACCTTCAAAAAGGACAACATTTGTTTATGGCTGAAACTTTTCCTTCGTAATTTGGGTACTTTATGGTTGTTTATTTTACCATCTACCTTTTTGTTCCTAAATGTAAAAAGCATTTGGATACAAAAGCAGACAATTTTTGAAAAATATAAAAGTTATTTTCTTTCTTTTTGAAAAATGCATTGTTTTACTTTTATATAGAAGAATTATATTAGAATTGGCGTTGTGTTTTATTTATCGGTTCCTTTTAATTGATTTATGATTTTACTTTCTATCATTTACCTTTTCCTTTTAGCAACTTTTAAAGAATTAATGAAAAGAATTATCAAGAGCAAGTAGCAAAAGCGACGACTAGAAGGAGTTTCCTTGTAATAATGTAATTGTGAAAATCAATTATGTATTTTTGTTTTTTTTAGGACTGCAAGAAAACGTTTCCTACGGCATTATGCTTGGGAGGTTCTTTGCTAGCTGTAAGGCGATCGCTACGGGGACGTGGTGAGTTTAGTTTAGCAAGTTCTGCTCCTACCATTTATATTGCTATTTATGTCGTTTAGCATTACAATTAGTGAGTCGCTTTTTAAATTTTAGGGGAAAAATAATTAAAATGACAGGATCCTTTTCTAACTGATGGAACAGTGGAAGATAAATATGAGTGAAAACTTTGTTTTTGTAGGATAGTGGTTAAAGCAGTTAGAGGTATTGCTTGAAGTGATTGATGCTTTTCTTTTCAGATGAACATATATGGTTTCTGTGCCTGATTTAATACTTTTTTTTAAGAAATATGTAATTAGTATGATTCTTGTTATTTTCTGTTTCTTCATGGTTAAGCCTTTCTTTACATGTAGATAAATGTTTTACGATGCCCATTTGGAAATTAAGGAAAAATCTCAAGGATTTTGAGTAGAGAAAAAGCCAATTGCAACTATAGTGTATGAAGCTGTGAGTTTAATCGTAATTTTACCGATTTAGGTTTTATTATATAAGATGGTTGTAGCTATGTTTTTTAGGCACAAGATTATAACTTCTGCAGATTCCCATCCTAGAATGATTCTTATACTCAGCTCAATTTTAGTTTATTTAGTTGCTTATAGTTATATGGGTGCATGTTTATTTCTTGGAGTCTAATTTGAAACTCCATTAGATTGTTGATTTTGCTACTTTTGGCTTTTGCAAGTAAAAACCAAAATATAAAAAAGTGGATTTGGATGGAAAAGCAAAAGGTATTTTAGAAGAGTGTAAATTAAAAACTTCATTTTAAAGGTAATATTAATTTTATTGAACTATTGAGCTTGAATTGGAGTTACCATTTGGCAGTTTGCTTAGTTTAGTTGAAATATGGTTTTTGCTTTTCACTATTTACTCTATTGTGAAATGTGAGGATTCAAATAGCTAATAGCACATGCACAAATAAAGGGATACTTGTTAAGCAAAGTCCAAAAGAACAAAAAACCCATCCTACTCTTATAAAATTTTCATTTTAGCCATGTTCTTACATTGGTCAATTTGTTCTTAATGTTTAACTTATGCTGCTGCTGCTATTTTTTTATGCATTTATTTCCTACTACCACACCTATTCCTAGAGTATCTTTTGCATTTATTTTTCCCTTATTTTCTCACCCTAGGTTCTAATTGATCAAGAAAATTTCTTTTCTTTGGATCATGAATATTCAATTTAACACCACATTAAGTTATGTATGCTATTCAATATCTAGAATGTCATTTTTGTACGCTATTAGTGTATATGCAGTAGCTGATCAAACTTCCTCTTGATGCTTGCAAGTGCAATGATTTATTTATATCTCATTTTAAGAATTGTCCACCATTGTTTCTGCACTTCTGGGGAGATATGTTACTGATGCTAGTAAATATATACCTAAGTATAGCCTCTGTGGTTAGTAACCATTATAAATCATAATGATGCTGAACTTTTTGGTATCCAGGTGCAATTCAAAAGTTTATTATGATGGATACCTCATATGATATGTTAAAGCTGTGCAAAAGTTCTCAACTAGATTCCTGCAATGAAACAATTGAAACAGCATATGTGGTTGGTGATGAGGAGTTTCTGCCCATCAAAGAAAGGTACACTTTATTTACTTTGTATATTATTGTTGAAATTTATTTCATATTCTGATTGCTTGTATTTGTTGACGTAAAGTTCAGTAGATTTGGTAATCAGTTGCCTAGGGCTCCATTGGACAAATGATCTTCCAGGAGCCATGATACAGGTTTGTGCTTTTTATTTTTCAGTGTATTAAGCATCCATGTCAATCTTGGTGCAATAATATTCTTAAAAAAAAAAATTCTTGGCTAGCATTGGCTGGAGAGGAAGATGCATGTTATGAGTACATTATAAGTGAATAATGTGGTGCTTAGGGTATTAGTAAAAAGCTTGATTTTCTATACAATATATGATTTTTGAGTCCTTAGGACTCAAGGGGTATTTTTGAAATTTATAAGATTATTTTCGTCCGGCAACATTAAAAGGGAGAATTCAAAAAAAAAAGAAATGGATTGATAATTATTAAAAAAGAGTGAAACCGAAAAAGATAATTCCAAAGAAAGAAATAACAATTATTAGAATTATTTATAAGGAGACTATAATTACCATTTTACCCTTATTTTTATTTGCTGTTTGTTGTTTTCTTCCTTAAAAAACAAATAGTGAGGGTCGACTCCTTGGGTGAGAAATTTTTATTTTATTTTTAATAACAATTATTAGAATTATTAATAAGGAGACTGTAATTATCATTTTACCCTTATTTTTATTTGCTGCTTGTTGTTTTCTTCCTTAAAAAACAAACGGTGGCGGTTGACTCCTAGGGTAAGGAATTTTTATCTTATTAATTATTTTTATTTTATTTTTAAATGATGTATTTAAAGAATTGGTCCGCACATTGACTCATGGATCAATTTAGAATCCATACCAAATTTGCCAAAAAAAAAAAAGGAAAAATTTATTTTATTAATTTATTTTATTTTAATTTTAGAAGTTTGTTTAAAGGAATTAGTCCACATGTTAACTTTAAGGTCAGTTTAGGATTGATACTCGAGCCAATCAGTGAAAAAAGTTTAAAAACATTTATTTTAATAATTATTTTAATTTTATTTTTAAATGATGCATTTAAAGTGATTGATTCACACTTTGACTCATGGATCGATTTAAAATCCATATCAAATTTAAATAAATAAATATTATTTAATAAAAATATAAAAAATATAAAAATATATTATTAATTATTTTATTTTTAAATGATGTGCTTAGAATAATAGATTTGCTTATAACTCCGAATCAATTAAAATTCATATCCAATTTTAAATACATATTTCTTAGCTAATAAAATCTATTTTGTAATTAATTTTTCATTAATAATAATTAAAATTTATAAAATAAAAATAATCCCCCAGTGAAGCGGGGGCATAAAACTAGTTATTGTGCTTAAAATTGAGTGCGATACACACAAATATGTACATATATGTTCAGTCTATGATTAGTAACAAGCTTGATTATTGTGCTTCAACCTGAGCAAGCACACACACATGCATATATATATATATATGTGTGTGTGTGTGTGTGTTCAGTCTATGTTTTTAGGAAATACTTGGACAAGTTTTGTACTTCCATACTCCTAAAATATATCAAGCATTAGTAAAATATTATTCTTTTTAAATGTTTTGTATGCCTTGAAGTAGTAAATATGCAGCCAATGTTAAACAGGAGTGTAAATATTTTTGCGCACATGTTATGACCATATGTGAATCTTGACTGCAGGCTGGCAGTATATAAGAATAAGATCATCAATATTTGATTGAGAGGTGTAAACTCATTACAAGTACAGGTAGAGGTGTGTTATACTTAGGATAGGAGTCGTAAAAATCATTTATAAACGCCTCAGCTAATTGATAAGCCATGTTTTCTCTTGGTATAATCTATTTTAGTTTTGCTGACACTGAAGAACAGCTCCTTGCTTTCCCTGCCTTTTTATTGAGTTTCTAATTAAACTACACAAGCAAATGCAAAATATTCAGGTTGCTTCCACATCCATGTCAATGACAGAATCTTGATTGTTGTATTTATGACAGTGTAAACTGGCATTGAAGCCGGATGGCCTATTCTTAGCAGCTATTCTTGGGGGAGAAACCTTAAAGTAGTCTATACCCTTTTCTTTTTTTCCTATGCTGATTAGAACCTAGTTTATACATTGTTGCATTTGTTGCCTTTTTGTCTTAACTTTTGTAGTTTATACTTTTAAATAGGGAGCTGCGAATAGCTTGCACCGTGGCTCAAATGGAGCGTGAAGGAGGCATTAGTCCACGTGTATCACCTTTGGCACAGGCATGTGACTTGCTACATGTTTTCTCTAAATTCAGTTGCTCGAACGGTGATAGTTTTTTGAGTTTCCCAATCTTTTTTATTATCATTCAATTAGTGGTTATTAATGTATTGTATGATTTTTATAATTCATTCTCGTTTACTTTAGCGATCGCAATTCAACTATTGAGTTATAATGTTCATGTTTTTATTTTACATATCTATATATCCATATCTATTCTATATATAAAAGTGGCTTACAAGATATTAACTCTTGAGGAGATATTACAGAGAGGGAGAGACACACACACACTTATAATAATTTGTCTGCATCTTACAATGTACATGGAAACTTATACATGCCTCTATATTTTCTCTCTAAGTTTTCTTTTTGTGGTTTCACTGTGCATGCTAAGTTGTTGGTTGGCAATATGATATGGCAATAAAATTGATGTGTGATGTTTGATAGCTGAAAAAATGGCTTCCAATTTAGTTAGGTTCTATGTTGAACTGTATGAACCACTCTGACTAGGCATTAGACGATGCTAATTTCTTTTGCTTTATTACTTTTACTGTTCATAAGTTGTCTTCTATCTCCAATTAAAATTGTTGTATCATTGACCTGTATAAGAAGCGACGTTGAATCTTTTATTTGGGTTGTTGATCATTATATTGTAAAGCCGAAGTGGATGGTGATGTTGATATTTCTAACTTAGAGAAAGTAAAGCAAAACAAGTTCTTGGAAGATTACTTTTTTTTTTTTTTTTTTGGTTTTTGGGCTGGGGTGGGTTAAGAAAAAGTCCGTGTGAAAAAAAAGTTCGGTTAATAGTGGTTGGAAACTTACACTAGCAGCATCTTATTTATTATTAAATGTGAGGGAAAGCTAGCTCCCAATCTGCAAATTTACTTTGGTTTTTCCATGGAGATTTAAATTCAAATGGGCCACAAGAGATTAAGCTTGTTTTGAGTTAAATTATCATGTTTCAATTGCATAGAATGTTGTGATTATGTCAGTTTAGTACGAAAAGTAAGCCCTCACAACAAAAACAATTTTTTAAAGGGAAAAACATTTTCCATTACCCTTGTTTTAAGCTGCATTTTAGCTTTGTCTTCTTCAGGTCAGGGATGCAGGCAACCTTTTAACCAGGGCAGGGTTTGCACTTCCTGGTGTTGATGTCGATGAATATGTGGTTAGATACAAGAGTGGTAAGAATTTCCTCTTTAACATTTTTAAGTTCTGAATTTCAACTTGTACAGTTGTAACAGCTGTCTAATAAGGTGATCTATATTGAATTTAAAATGTCTGGTTTTCAATTATGGGCTTATAAAATGTCTGGGTGAAATTTCATGTTTATTAAGTACAACTTATTTTCCAGGATTGCTTTAAATTGATTGACATCTATATAGAGCTAGCGCAATTGTTGAACGATTTGCAAATGGGAACACTAAGTTCGTTGCATTGTTGAGGTTTTTTAACTATGCTATTTAGATATGGGTGTGAGTATTGGATACGAGTATGTATTTGCCACGAGTATGTTCAATTTTTAAAGTTTTTCCATGTATTTAGAGAGAATTAGGCAGGTCATATCCCCATACTCATATCTGTATATGTGTTGGAGACGGATACTTTAAGAAAAAAGAAGAGTCGGAGTAGCATAGTTTTTTGTAAAATGCTTCTAGCTGTAAAAATTCCTCATTATCAGGATAAAAGTCATAGGAAATGTGTACCAACGCAATTTGAAATGCAGCGGAGAGTATTTTGTATCAATTTGCACCCTAATTTACATTTACCGTCCATATAGGCTCCCTCTTTGATGACTAATTGGCCTGCTGTTCTTTACATTGCTTAATTTGTTAACATTATTTTTCATTATGAATAAAACTATTTCTCTCTTTAATGCAGCCTTGGATCTAATTGAACATCTGCGAGCGATGGGTGAAACCAATGCTCTGCTGCAAAGGAGCAAAGTAAGACATCTTTTGGACAATGATGTCTATCTGATTTAATCTAAGTTATACGTACTCAAAACAGAGAATAAGATAACCTTAACCTTAAACCGTGTTAAATTTTTTAATTTACCCTACCTTGAAACCAGATCCTGAAGAGGGAAACAGCGCTAGCGACTGCAGCCATCTACGATTCATTGTTTGCAGCTGAAGATGGCAGCATCCCTGCAACTTTCCAGGTCAGTGCATTAATATTCATTCCAAGGGCTATAATTTGAAAGAAATACAATATTCATGCCGTCAAATCTTTTGTTTTTAACTTTTTTCTCCTTTCTGTCTCTCTAACTGTTTTTTCCTTTAGTCCATTGAGAGAGCGAAAATAAATCCTAAAAGCAACAGGAAGGAGAATACTTATCTAACTCGAAAGTGAGAAAAGGAGAAGCTCTTCTGAGTCTGATCTGATCCCACCGGAGGGGCATAGTGGCGGAATGGTCTAATAAAGAAGTTTAATAACTAGACTCAAGTCCAATCTGATTTCCCCCGAGGGGTTTGAGGGGAAAACGGTCTGATAGAGAAAGCTTTAATTGTTAGACTCACTTCTTAGCATCCAAATGCGGGAGTTGAATTTGAGGAAGTCTCTATAGCAGCCCACAACCTCTCCTAGGTATCGAATAGATTATGGACTTCACCTTCACTTTAGCCTCGTGTCCACTCAAGCAAGGTCCCCCACCACTTAACATTACTACCACCACTTGACAAGTAGAAAAATGTTAGACTGTACAGAATAGAGAGGGAAAGTGAGAAGTTAAATCGACGGTGAGGGTTAGGAATGTTGATTCTAAGGTTTGGATGTAAACAAAAGTCAAAAGGACAAGCTAAAATGTCAAGTTCGGCATTGCTAGTGTCAACCCTACAAGTCGGATGCGCTAGCGTGCTAAAAATGAAGGGAATCTATATGGTAGCTACTTAGCCAGCTGAATCGCAAAACTATTAACGCCTCTCTCTGTTCTATGACTTGAGCATGAATTGATCACCTCAGCCTTTGTAAACACGTTTGAAACCTATGTTGCTCTAACTCTTCATTTTTCTTGAAGTATTTGTATTCAACACATTTTCAAACGTATGTTCGAGGATATGACCTTCTAAATGCATGAAAAAACTTAAGAAAAATTTAATAGACCCACGTTGAACACAAACTCGTGTCCAACACTTACGCCTAAGTCCAAGTAACATAGCTGAAAACTTTTTCAGTGGGATGAATTGCAATTTGTAATCAAATCTTGGGGACTTCGTGACCTGTTTACCGTTACTGGTATTTTTTGCACCACAGTAATTATGATATCATAAGCCTCTCTTGAATTGAAGCTTTGACTCGACTGTTGGAATAAAATGATTAAACAATCACCAAGTCGTGTTTTTTTATTCTATTATTTCTCTTGCAGGTGATCTACATGACAGGGTGGAGAGAACATCCTTCTCAACAGAAGGCCAAAAGCAGGGGTTCCGCCACAATATCCTTCAAGGACATACAGAAGCAATTCGGAAACGGTAGTTGATCTCTGTGTTTGTGTGGCAGCATTTGTCTATTTATTTGAAGAACATGTAAAACTCCAGAGCTGAGCAGCATACATGCTGGTAAAGGAAAAGAAAAAGGAAAAAAAACAAGAACAAGATAAAAGATGATGTGAATAAATTCTTTTAACCTTGTGATGCTTGCCCGTGTTTTAATGAATTTTGGAACCACATTAACTATGATGTATTGGATATCATCCCAAACGAGTAGGTGTCACTCATAATTCTCAAGATTAACCAGCTCTTCTATGTAAGATTAAGTTATCTTATATACATTGTTGGTTAGCAATAAACCTGTCCAAGGAGCTATCTATTTGGTTCAACAGGCTTGGCTCGAATTGGGTAGAAAAAAAAATAAAAGGAGATTCTAGGTTATAATCTTGTTCGATTCATGGACAGGTCTAGTTAGCAATAATGCATCCAAGCATTAACGAGCAATGGTGACAAGCAACCACCTTTTTTAAGTCATTCTTTATTTATTTATTTATTTTTACTTTTACAAAAGATATGGGAGATTTGGGGAAAAATTTTGTAAGAGTTAAAGATTGAACCTTAACTTTGCCGAAACTCACCTTCAAGGAAGTTGGATAAATCATTTGAGTTTAAGTTTCATGTTAATGTTGTGATCATATTCAACTATATGAGGAAGCGGTAATTAGTAATTGTATCACGAGATAATATTTAAAAAAAAATTCAAAGCCCTTGACGGAGCATTTATGTTAATAAAGGATATATATATTTTTTAAAAAATTAGCATGTTTTAGTAAGACAACTAATTAAAACATAAATAATTTGAATATCATGTAAAACATTAATAAAATAAAATGATTTAAATATGATCCTTTAAATATTCATATTTAAATTTGTTTTAATTTTGATTTGGAAAGTGTTAATTATCAAAATATATTTTATTTATAAATATAGCAAAATTCATATATATGAATTTGATATTTATTTTTATATTTAATTTTTTGTTTAAGTTCATATTTTTTTCCTAAAACAATTACTCAAAAAAATTTAGGGTAATTGTGAAGAAATTTGCCTATATAATAAAGAAAAATGGGGTCAATCGAAGTCTTCTGGGTTGCATTATTTCTCTGCCATTTCCATAATAATTGCTTCAATGACTCACACATTAATTAAAGGTGACTTAGCAAAAACAAAAAGGGAGAATTCTAAAAAGGTTAATTGTAAAAATAATTATTAAAAAAAGGTGAAAATAAGAAAAATAGAAAGTAATAGTAATTATTAAAATTATTAATAAAGATAGTGCAATTATCATTATACCTTCATTTTTCAACTCAGCTGTTGCCTTCTACCGAGGCAGTAATTCAGGGGGGTTGGTTCCTCGGGTAGGGAGTTGACCCCACCGAAATTAATAAAATATATATTAAACTATAATATATATATAAATTATAATATATTAAAAATACTATTTAAAGATAAAAAAATATTAAAAATATTTTTTATTAAATGTTTAATTCATAAAATAAAAAATATATTAAATCCTGAATTATAAAAGAATATCAAAAATATTAAATCTTAATTACTATTTAAAAAAATAAAAATAAAAATATTTTAAATTAAATCTCAAATTACTATATAAAAATAATAAAAAATAAAAAATATTTTATATTATATTTTGAATTACTAGTTAAAAGTAATAAAAATTAAAATAATTTATATATTATTATATAATACATACTATATATTATATATATAACATATTTTATATACAATATATTATATATATATATATATAAATGTGGGGGGAACCAACCCTCACCCCACACACATATATATTATGGGGGAGCCGATTCTATTGTAAGAAAACTGACTCCCTTTTTTTATATTATGTATAATATATATTTTATATATTTATATATTAAATATATTTATAATAATATGAATTATTTATATATTTATATACTATATTGCGTGATTCTCACGTATCTTGTCCAACAAATGCGCACGATTATTCTCGTACATTTTTACTTGTGTAGTGTAGGATCGATTTTATGGTTTTGTACATTCATTAGAAGCCAATTGCACATTTAGTTGTAATTAGTTGTATATTTAGTTGGAGTCAGTCGTACATTCATAAATTCTCACATGTACATCAAGGCATGCGTACCTACAAAAGACTCTTACTATTCCCTACATGAATGCAATGTGTAAACGTATTTCGTAACGCGCATACCACGTAATTGGTGTACATTATTGGTGAAATGTACACTAATTGCATAGCTTGTTGTGTGCATTGTGTGATTCTCATGTATCTTGTCCAACGAATGCGCACAATTACTCTCAAACATTTTCATTTATTTCATGGGTCTACGGTGTAGCGTAAGATTATTTTTATGGTTTTGCACATTCATTAGAAGCTAGTTGTACATTTAGTTATAATTAGTTGTACAATTAGTTGTAATTAGTTGTATATTTATTTGGAGTAAGTTGTACATTTATATATCCTCACATATACGTCAAGGCATGCATACCTACTAAAGACTCTTGCTGTTCCTTACACAAATCCATTGCATAAGCACATTTCGTAATGCGCATACCATATTATTGGTGTACATTACTGGTGAAATGTACACTAATTGCATAGCTTGTTGTGTGC
Organism: Adansonia grandidieri; assembly: GCA_038382065.1. Lineage (NCBI taxonomy): Eukaryota > Viridiplantae > Streptophyta > Magnoliopsida > Malvales > Malvaceae > Adansonia > Adansonia grandidieri. Next base: position 8,833,239 of record JBBYHK010000007.1, on the reverse strand, counting down.
ATTGCGGGATTCTCATGTATCTTGTCCAACAACTGTATACAATTGCTCTTAGATATTTTCACTTGTTTCATAGGTATATGGTGTAGTGTAGGATTGATTTCATGGTCTTGTATATTCATTAGAAGCCAACTCTACATTTAGTTGTAATTAGTTGTACATTTAGCTGTATTAGTTGTACATTTAGTTGGAGCCAGTCATACATTCATATATCCTCACATGTACATTCGGGCATGCATACCTACTAAGGACTCTTGCTGTTCCCTACACGAATCCAATGCATAAATGCATTTCGTAAGGCGCATTCCACATGATTGGCATACATTACTGGTGCAATGTACACTAGTTTCATAACTTATTTTGTGCATTGCGTGATTCTCATGTATCTTGTCTAATGAATGAACATAATTGCTCTTGGATGTTTTCACTTGTTTCATGGGTATCGGTGTAGCGTAGGATCAATTTTATGGTTTTGTACATTCATTAAAAGCCAATTGTACATTTAGTTGTAATCAGTTGTATATTTATTTGGAATTAGTTATACATTCATATATCTTCACATGTACGTCAAGGCTTGCGTACCTACTAAAAACTCTTCTTGTTTCCTGCACGAATCTAATGTGTAAGCTCATTTTGTGTTACGCCTACCATGTACTTGGTGTGCATTACTGGTGAAATGTATACTAATTACAAAACTTGTTGTGTGTATTGCGTGATTCTCATGCATCTTGTCTAACGGATCCGCACAATTGCTCTTAGACATTTTGACATGTTTCATGGGAATACGATGCAGCGTAGGATCAGTTTTATGGTCTTGTACATTCATTAGAAGCCAGTTGTACATTTAGTTGTAATCAGTTGTATATTTAGTTGGAGTCAGTCGTACATTCATATATCCTCATATGTATATCAAGGCATGCATAGCTACTAGGGACTCTTGTTGTTCCTTACACGAATCCAATGTATAAGTGAATTTTGTAATGCGCATATCACGTACTTGGTGTACATTATTGGTGAAATGTACACTAATTAGATAATTTGTTGTGTGCATTACGTGATTCTCATATATCTTGTCCAACAAATGCGCATAATTGCTCTTGGATATTTTCACTTGTTTCATAATTATACGGTGCAACTTAGGATTGGTTTTATGGTCTTGTACATTCATTAGAAACTAGTTGTATATTATATTATATTTATAATATTGTATATTATATTATATATGTATTATATAATATATATTATATATAATATATATAATTCATATATAATTTATATTATATATAATATATATTATTTTAATTTTTTAAAAAATAATTTAAATTTTAATATAAAATATATTTTAGTTTTTAATATTTTATAAATAGTATTTTAATTTACATAATTTATATATTATATATAATATATAAATATATAATAATTCATATCATTATAAATTTATTTAATATATAAAGATATAAAATGTATATATTATACATAATATAAAAATGGGGAGAGTCGGTTTCTTTATAATGGAGCTGGCTCCTCCATAAGATATATATATATATATATATATATGTGTGTGTGTGTGCGGGGTGGAGGTTGGTTCCCCTCCTCTCCTCCCCCCAACATATATATATGTATAATATTATATATAATATGTTATATATAATATATAGTATGTATTATATAATAATATATAATAATATATAAATTATTTTTAATTTGTATTATTTTTAACTAGTAATTCAAAATATAATATAAAATATTTTTATTTTTATTATTTTTATATAATATTTTTATTTT
>JBBYHK010000007.1:8809857-8822587 GCA_038382065.1 Adansonia grandidieri | reverse complement strand
ATTATATAAACTATCCTACATGGCCTTAAAATGCATATAAAATGTTAAATGGCCCTTAGATTATGAAAATAACCTATATGGCCTTAAAATAAAAGGAAATTGCTAAATGGTCCCTAATGTACATGCACTAGCCTAAAGGACTCTAAAATGCATAGGAATGTTAGAATGGTGATAAAATGCATGGAATTCCATAATAGTCTCTAAAACATAAAAAATAACTTTAATAGTCCTAAAATGCATGAACTTGCATAGAAGTCTCTAAAACAAGGAAAATAACTAAAATGGTCTTAAAATGCATGAAATTGCATGCAAGTCCTTAAAACATGAGAAATCACTAAAATGCTACAAAAATGCATGAAATTACATAATAATCCCTAAATAATGAAAAATGACTAAAATGATGCTAAAAAGCATAAAATTACATAAATACCCCTAAATCATGAGAAATTTTAAAATGACCCTAAATTCATGAAAATGCATAAATGGTCCTAAATCATGAAAATTAACTAAAATGACATTAGGGTTTGAGAATATGATTGATTAAGAATTCGATGCAGGAACTCTTTTAACTAATTTACAGATTCTAAATGTCAACCAAATTCATTTCAATGATGATCATAGTTGTAGATACCTAATTTAGTCCAAGCTCTGTTTCTAATAATCCTAATTATCCAAGAATGAGAACTTAGCAGTCACCGTAGTAGAAGTCAACTTTTGCTAAGTGGACTTGGCATTTTTATAACTTGTTTAGTCATACCTAATTGGCCGTAGATGCACATAACAAGAAAATTACCATTTCGAGGGTTGATCTCGAATAAAAGGACAAATATTCCAAAGAAAAATTAGTTTTTTAGTATTTTCTTGTCAAATATTGAAAATTCATTTCTACGGATGATAAATTTTCCATTTTTAGAAAATTTTGATAATTTTTTGTAAAAATTGGAAAGCTAATCGTTGTATATTTTAATCGATACTTATGTAGTATTTACGCTGATACTTACTCCAAAAAATAAAAAATATTTAAGAAAAAATGTGTATTAACATTTTTTACCACGAGGTATCAAATTGTCAATTTTGGGACATAAATTTGAATTTTTTTTACATTACCGCAAATGTCATCATCGTAAAATTTTTCTTGATAAAAATTATTTCAGATTTCAAGTTTTATCTTTATTATTTTTATAAATTAATATTTTGATTAATGTATTGAATTTAATTCATTTTTATAAAACTTGAATATATTTTTAAAATTTTCTCGTTTTCAAGATATAGAGTTTTCTACTTCGTAAATATTTTTAGGTGGGATTTTTTTGAGTTTATAATTTTTAAAATTCTTCAAATATTTTCATTAAATTCATATTAAATCAATTTTTTAAAATTCAATTATTTTATGAGTTTTTTATTTTTTTTAAAATAACAATTTTCTTTCAAAAGAATTTTTGCTCGTAAAATTTTACGTGTTTGGAAGTTTTAATTATCTTTTTCTTGCACATGAAATTTTTTAAAAATTTCTTTTAGGATTAAACACTTGGGATTTTCATGAGAAATTTTTTTATCTTTCATTTTTAGTTTTATTTTGGGCCAAATTTTCGTAATGGGCTTAAAACCTGTAAATTTTGCTATTAAGCCCAATAAACTCATTTCATTCTCAACAAGCCCACCAAGATTTTTGAAGCCCATTTTGATTTATCAAGCTCAATATATTCATATGAAATTTTCCAACAAGTCCATTTGAATATTTTGGGCCTAAATTAATTTTCCAATAAAGCCTATTTATTTATTTTCTTATTAATTCATTTAGGCCCAATGTCTTTTAAATTTTCAATTCGGCCTACTATTTGATCAAATTATTAATTGAATATTATCAGATAAAATTTTATTGTTTCAATACATAATTTAATTTGTTACAATTTGATCATTCTAATGCATTTTTTATGGTATTCTTGATCAAGATATTTTTTAAGCTTATCATCATCATCATAGAGTCTAAGCCTTAGGTGATGACTAATATTTGTGACTCATGCTAAAAGACAAAAATTAATTAATTAGAGCTTATCATGCCAACTAATTTTTAACATGATTTATCAAATAAATAAAAAAACAAAAAAAAAAAAATTGAATGGCCAAATCATCCAAGAAGGATTTGATTCATTCTTTGCTAATTCTCCCCCTTATAAATAGGGGGATAATTGTTCAAAGAAAGACTAATTGGCTTTTGGAAGAAAAACATTAAAAAAACACATCAAAATTTTCTAAGTTATTAAGCTTTTAAGGTAATTTTCTTCATAAAATTTTTAGTTTTGTTGATTCCATTCAATTTGCTTCCTTTTAGTGAACATATTCATGTTTTAGCTCATAGATTTTAACCCACGTTGAAAGGCTAAGCTTGATGGCTATGAACTATTTTCTTTGATTTGTTGATTTTGGCATATTCTTCTTAGTAATAGTTTAATTTTGCTTATGAAATTTGTTATTGTTGAAACGATGTTGGTTTTTGTTCTATAATGTTTAATTTTGCAGGCATATATGATCATATGGATGTTATTTTCTCCAGTATTTTTCTTATTAATGTGTTAGAATAATATTTTTATATGTTTATTCTTTGATGATTTCTTATTGTGATGTTGATTTTTTACTTGATAAAGCTATAATATATGATTATTAGGTTGAAAAGAATTTTGTTTGGTGGATTATTTGATGTTGATTGAATTTAAATATATGTGTATATGATGATTTTTTTTTTAATTTTTGTGGCTATTTTATAAATATAGAAGGTTTAAGGACTAAATTTGTAAAACAAGTAAAAAAATAATTTCTAAACATTCCATATTTGGTCGAATGTTTCATATACATATATGAATGTATTTTATGCGTTTTATTATGTGTAAATACATTTTTTTGGATTTTTGGGTCTTTTGTAATTTTAAAAAGTTTAGAGACTTTTGTGTAAATATTAAAAAAAATTTCTAGGGCCAAAAGTGCTTGGCAGAACCTTCTTTTTAATTTTTGGATGTGATTTTTCTATTGATTTTGATATATTTGATGTTTAATCTAGTGTTTTAATAATGTAAGGACTAATTTGCAAATTTAAAAAAAGTTTAGGACATTAGAAAAAAGTTATTATTTTAGGTCAAAATGGTCATTTCTAACATTAAAATTCCTCATTTAGATCATTTTGTTTATTTTTAGCATTCCTCCAATTCTCCGATGGGGTTTAGAATATTAGGAAACTTTCATATTCTTTCAATTCTCTGGGAAGGTACAAAATGTAATTTTGAAAAGGTTTAAAGACTTGATTGGAATTGAATTTTAGGTCATTTTAATATCTAAATTATCCATTTAGGGTAAAAATGTCATTACTCATCATTTCCTTGTCCTTTAGAGTTACCGTGATACTTTCATGTAGAAGGCATACCTTAAAGGTATTTTGGTAATTTTTTTAGAATCAAGTTTGATGTACTCAACATGATGCTTTTATGCCAAAGGTGTGTATTTAGGATAGGTTCACCCTTTTATAATGATATGAAGTCCTTTAGGCTAATCGAGATACTTCTATGTTGAAGGTAAACCTTTGGGATATTTTAGTAATTTATGTTAGAATCAAGTCCTATGTGATTACCAAGATACTTCTAAGTCGAAGGTGCACAAGTAGGAATACGTTTGTTCATATATGATATTCAATCCTAGGTTATTAGGATACTTTCATGTCGAAGATATACCTTAGGGATATTTTAGTAAATTACCTTAGATCTCAGTCTTTTAGAGTTATTAGGATACCTTTGTGCCAAAGATACTTTACCGGATATTTTAGTCTTATCAACCATGTTTAGGTCCTTTAAGTCTAGTTTCTTATGTAGGATCGAAATCAGGTCTTAGCATAAATTTTCAGTATTTTTAAAAAAATTGATTTTTTTTTTAAATTAAGGCAATGTCTCCTAGTTAAATTAGTTTGTGGAATGTCTCTGAGTATATGAGAAGAGTTCTATGGATTATTTTAGTAACAAGATATATTTTTTAAAATGAAAATTGGGATTTTACGAATTTGAAACCTTTTGTATTCCTCAGGTTCTCTAGTGGAATATATTTTGATTTTTAAAACCATTTGTATTCTTCTGGCTCTCTAGGGGGTATGAAAGATAATGATAAAACTTTTGTGTTCTTTCGGTTCCCTGGGTTATAGAAGATGTTTTGATTTAAAAAAAATTATTAAAAACCTAATTTGCCAAATGAAAAAATAAATTTGTTTCATAAAATAATATTTTGAGAAATGGGAATTATACTTAAATACTGGATTTTGAAACTAAATAAATGCCAAAATTGAAGTTAACATGCAATTAATAAGGTACTGATTGTTGAGCACCATGAGAGGGATCAATCCTTACTCGTGATTGTAGCCGACTATCAGACCCTTTCAGGTGATCTCTGGTAGTCATGTAGACCTCAGAGTTTGTTTTTAACAGTTTCGTAACCCTCGAAATATGAACTCCGATAGGTGATAAAAAATATGAACTCTGATAGGTGATAAAAAATATGAACTTCGATAGGTGATCAATCTCACCTAACAAAAATAGAATTGATGGCAACTCCAAGAAAAATAAATAGTCATTTCATGGTGACTATTTAAGGTTAAGTTGAATGAGCAATTTATCTCGACAACCCTACCCTAAAAAATAAGAAAATATTAATAATGATATGGCTCTTAGGAATAATTTATATATATAATAGTGATATATTAATAAATATAAGAATAAAGGCTCTTTAAGTTAGGTTGGTTAGGATTTGAGTCCGTGGCCATGTTGCAACAACAGTTAGTTAAAACTTTTTGCCAGAAAAAAGTAGAGTAGGTATTCAAGTCATCTATGTTAGTTGGACTTGAGGGGACAACATATATTTAGAGGATTGTATGCTCATACTTATGTCCGAATATATATCGTACATGGGTGTGGGACATCAATAAGAGTCCAAGTAACACAATAGGTCATAATGTCAAGAATTAGGAGCACAACTAGGTGAAGGAGATAAGAGATGGAATATAAGTACCGACAATCAAAACATCCATCCACCATGTCATTGGGACAACATCTTGTTCAGAGAAAATCTTCTTAAGGTTAGCATAGAGAGATGCTGAAAATGCAAAATTAAACACGATTGCACGAATGTGATACATATAAAGTAATAAAAACATGACATGACATAACATGATTACACATCTTAAAATTTATATAACACAAATTATTAAATTTTCAAATTTATAAAAATACAAATACCTTACACATAATTATGATACAGAAAAATATACAAATTGCTAAGTCTAGCTGAAATGAACATAGCTTTAACTATTTTCTTTAGTGGTTGAGTTAGTGCTGTCGCACCAAATTGCCTCCCTGATTTGAGGAGGAGCAAATGCTTGTCCTTGAAGAAATGTGGAGTTATGTCCTAAAAGAACTCCAAGCAGAGATGTTGCTGCCACAACACCGCCTAAAGCTTACAAAACTTATCCCTAACAATCATACTTTTCACTCACGCGTTTATGCACAAATAGATTCATGCATGCATGCAGCATACGTACAAGCATATACCTGTTAAGGCATTAAAGAAGCCATAAAAGATTCGAGAATAAAGTTAAATATAACATACAAGCTACCTTGTGCTTTTCCCTCTCGCAAATAAGGGTAAGAGAAGTATCTATCACACGATTTTGCCCCATATCTAACAAACCTGAAGGCATGAGGATCGCATTAAAGTCTGAAGATGATGATCATAAGATAAAATCCCCATTAATCAATTTGCTTGCTTGCTTCATATGGTATAAAAATTAAAGAGTTGGATCAAAGGAAAGTGGCCAAAATCGATAGAAAAAATTAGCCTTGCCTGGTAATTTTCGTGATTTGCTTGGCTGGGGTCACATGTAATGGTGATGGCAGATGAATTCGGACGCCATTGACACACCCCCCATAATACGAACTTCAAAACTTCAAGATCAAGCAAGCAATTTGAGCCCATACTCCATAAGCCCATACTGAAAGTTGGGCTTCTCCTTTTGGTCACTTAGACTTTAAGATGGCAGCCATTGGAACAACATCTAGATTATTTCAGAAGCTGAAACATCAATTCAGAATAAAAATAAAGTATGATGTTGGTTCTACAATTCCTTCCTTCACGTCTTTCTTTGCCGCTCAACTCTCCACGTTTCCACATTCTTCCTTCAAGCTCTCGTAGAATGATCCCAAACAAAAGATTAATTCCAGTCGCGTCCATCTCTTCTTCTTCTTCTTCTTCTTCTTCTTCTGTAAAAAACCCCATTATTGAAGAAGACGAAGGACTGCAAGAGAAGGTAGCTCAGGCCCTGAAATACCATCATCAAACGAAGCACAATTTCACCAACTATGCCAGAGGACCTCGTGGCCTTGATTGGGCCAATCAACCCAACCCTTTCCGCCGTTACATTTCCGCTCCTCTAATTCCCCTCCTGCACTTTCCCACCGATAAACAAACAGTTCCAGCGACTGATGATGATGATGCTCCTTTGTATTCCTCCCTATTCCAGTCGCTTCCTCCTCCTAAAGCCATCTCGAAATCCACCATCTCCCAGCTTTTCTACGATTCTCTGGCTCTTTCAGCTTGGAAAACCACCGGGTATTCCACTTGGTCCCTTCGGGTTAACCCCAGCAGCGGCAATTTGCACCCAACTGAGGCTTACCTTATCGCTCCGCCTATTGAATCTCTTTCTGATTCTCCTTTTGTTGCCCATTATGCTCCCAAAGAACACGCGCTCGAGCTTCGAGCTACAATCCCATCTGGGTTTTTCCCCAAATTCTTCCCTGACAATTCATTTCTCATTGGGATTTCTTCTATTTTCTGGCGAGAAGCATGGAAATATGGGGAACGTGCGTTTCGTTACTGCAACCACGATGTGGGTCATGCAATTGGAGCTATTTCAATGGCGGCGGCAACGTTTGGCTGGGACGTCAAGCTTCTTGATGGGTTTGGATATAAGGATTTGGAGAAGCTAATGGGGCTTCAGATTTTTCCGGACTTCAAAATCCCATCAAGACCTATCAAAGGCAAGTTTCCTGATATTGAATTTGAGCACCCTGATTGTTTGATTCTTGTTTTCCCTAATGGAAGCAGTCAATTCGATGTGAATTATAAAGAATTGAGTTCTGCAATAAATGAATTTTCGAATTTGGAGTGGAAAGGTACGCCAAATTCGCTTAGCAAAGAACATGTATGTTGGGACATAATTTATAGGACAGCTGAAGCAGTTAAGAAGCCATTAACGGTTCAAAAGGGAGAATTTCCAGTTGAGCAATTCAGAAGTAGTGGAAGTTGTAGTGAAAACTCTTACAAAGGTTTTACAATTAGGGAAGTTGTTAGGAAAAGAAGGAGTGCTGTTGACATGGATGGAGTAACGGTAATGGAAAGACAAACATTTTTTCAGATTTTGTTGCATTGCCTTCCTTCAGGGAAGGGGGAGAAGCAAAGAAGACAATTAGCATTGCCGTTTCGGGTTCTGTCATGGGATGCTGAGGTTCATGCTGCTCTGTTTGTTCATAGAGTGCTAGATTTGCCCAAGGGGTTATATTTCTTGGTAAGAAATGAGGATCATCTACGGGAGCTTAAGACAGCTACCAGGTCCGAGTTTAAGTGGGAGAAACCGGAGGGATGCCCCAACGATCTACCTTTATATGAACTCGCGACTGGTGACTGTCAAGAGCTTGCCAAACGCCTTTCTTGCCATCAGGTGTGTGTGCCGTTTTTCATATTGTTTTTTTCTTTTTTGTCTGCCACAACAAATTGTTAGCGAAGTGCTTGAATTTGGAAATGGAAACAGGTTTATTAACGCGAACTCTGGAGTTGAAGAAAAAGTTTTTAGCTAAATGCTTGAGAATACTATGTTTTGAATGACCTTCTTTCCTGCAGGAAGCCTGTTCGTTGTGGAGTGCAAACCTGCGAATAATAGCTTTTTAAATATAACTGAAATGCTGAACTTTTGCAGGACATTGCTAGCGATGGCTGCTTCAGCCTTGGAATGGTGGCTTATTTTGAACCTACCATAAGAGAGAAGGGTGCATGGATGTATCCTAGATTGTTTTGGGAGACTGGAGTTCTTGGCCAGGTTTTGTACCTTGAAGCACATGCCGTTGGCATATCTGCAACTGGAATCGGTTGCTTCTTTGATGATCCTGGTATGTCTCCTTATTTTCACCTTTATTCTAACCTAGTATTCTGAATCAACATTGATTGTATATGGTATCCTAGTCTTCTTATTAAAGGTCTATGTTGCTCGGGCTCTTCATATGGCTTGAAGTATCCTTGTTTGACACTCATATTTGATACATATTCGGACATGGGTTAGGGGATAGGACCCTCCAAATACATGAAAAATGAACAAAAAATTGAATATACCCATCTCAAATATATACCCATATTTGAAACTCACACCGGAGCTTGAGTAACATAGTTAAAGATAGGTTACACATTTCATCAAAATTTACTACGTTCTTGTCAGTAGTTACATAAGGTGGTCTCATCCTTTATCAGGGTGTTTAAGCCAGCGTCATTACAATTTGCGCGTTGATTGGAGATAATCGCAGTGAAATGAGGAAATCATATCCTTAAAGACCATACCCCTTACCTTTTCATGAGTAACACAAAAATCTGAAGCGTGCTTTTGCCCGAGCTCCTACAAGGTTGGACCCATCATTGTCCAAAGATCAAACATGAATGATGCCTTTTTTTCTTTTTTTTTTCCGTGTGCAGTGCATGAAGTTCTTGGGTTTAGAGGATCAAAGTTTCAGAGTCTATATCATTTCACAGTCGGAGGCCCCGTATTGGACAAACGGATTATGAGCTTGCCAGCATATCCAGGCCCTAGCATCGATGCATGATTGCATGGTCATGTCGTGTTTATGTTCAAGATTAAAGGAAAGCTGTTGTTATCATCATTGGAACCTACACTATAAGGCCCATCCAACAAACAGTTTATACATCTCTGATAGCCTCAAAGAGTATGTTTTTGACTCGTTAGGTTTATGTAGATGTTTGTGGCAATTGTTATCTGCCTTCAATCTACACTATACTGTAAAGGTTTTATTTATATATATATATATATATATATCAATGTAAATTAAAATTAAGGCGTTGAGGTTTTATGGTGCAATAATTTTGTAATAGGGCAAATGGTCTGATATTCTCATTTTACAACGATATTTGAAACTGTTGTTCTCAGCAGTTTCAGAATTTAATATTAGTCCAACATTGTTAAGTCTTTTAATAGAAATTGTGTTTATCTTTATTTGTTATTCATAGGAATGTAATCAAGCAGGTTAGCACTATTCCTATTCAAGGGCTTGATAGTCTCGGTTTAGATCGGATCTGGGTTTCATATTTTAAGATCTGATTTAACTTAAATCGTTATTCATGAAATTAAAAAATTATTTAAATTTAATTATAAAAATATATAAATATTAATATAAAATTAATTTTTTAAATATTTTAATATTTTATAATAGTGATTCAGGTTTAGAGGTGGGGTTGAATACGAATTTGGACAAAAAGTTGCAACACATTTTGAAGTGACCCATGAACAGTTGGCAACAACAATCTGATGACAACTTTTCAAGGAGGATGCGAAGGAATGTTATAGTGATTAAAGCTCAAGGAATTCTACTTTAACCACTCCGTCATTTTCCTTCGTAGGGTGCGCTGAATTTGTTCACAAAATTGTCTACAACAGTAGAAGTGGTAAAATGTATAAATCTAAAATTTGAATTTGAGAATACTTAATTTAAAATGGTCTGAACCCGAAAAGATTTGAACCTGAAAGAATCCAAATCTAAGCTTCATCCAAACCCGAACCTGAATTTAATATTAAAAATAAATATGATGAAATTATAACTAAATAATTTTTTATAAATAAAAAATTTTAATTATCAATTTTATTTTAATATTCTTTTAATAATTTAATTAAATATTAAAAACTTAATTTCTATTTTATATATGGTTAAATTTGCTCATAGATTGAGTTGGGTCGCAGTCTGAATTTTTTTAAAATCCCAAGTTTAGGCCTTTATTTAACATGCCAAGACTCGCCTATTTAAGCTAGAATTACTGTTTATCATATTAAAGAATATTTTTATTAATATTTATATATTTTATAATTAAATTTAAATAAAATATATGTTATTTTAATTTAAAATTGTTGTTCCGAGCCAATAGGACTAGTCTAAGAAAAATATATTAGAACCCGAGTCTAGGCTCAATTAGGCCGGATGGCTATACCAACCCTTGAGCAAGTATATATATGATAAAGTAATAATTTATCAAAAAATAAATCATATTATGAGCTTTAAAAATATTGTTAATAAAGTATATTATCTATTTATCACATTTTTTTAATTTAATAAGTTATACTCCTTAAATATTAAGAGTTTATATATGTTAATAGTAAAATTTTAAATAATTCTTTGAAAAAAAATAATAATAAGAATAATAATAATAATAATAATAATATTATTATTATTATTATTTTAAATAATGATAATTAGAATTTTGGCAATAGTATAACAAAATAATAAGATAAATTAAAAAATATGAAAGCCATAATAGATACTACTATATAAAAAATGAATTAAATATTAAATATTAACACCATATATAATTTAATTAAATATTAAAGACTTAATTTATATTTTTTATATGATTAAACTTGCTCATAGATCGAGCCGGGCCGCGACCCAAATTGTTTTAAAATCTCAATCTCAGACTCTTGCTTAACATATCCAGATCTATTTGTTTAAGCCAGAATTACTATTCATTACATTAAAGAATATTTTTTATTAGTATTTATATATTTTATAATTAAATTTAAATAAAATATATATTATTTTAATTTAAAATTATTATTCTAACTGGGCTGGACTAATTTCAAAACATAGGCCTAAGCCCAATTGGGTTGGATAGGTCGCCCAACCCTTGAGCAAGTTTATATATGATAAAATAATAATTTATTAAAAAGTAAATCATATCATGACTTTTGAGAATAGTATTAATGAAGTATATCATCTATTTATCACATTTTTTAATTTAACTAGCTAAACTCGTTACAAATTGAGAGTTTATGCATGTTAGTAGTAAAATTTTAAAAATTTCTTTAAATATTCTTCTTCTTCTTCTTCTTATTATTATTATTATTATTTCAAGTAATGATAATTAGAGTCTGATAATAGTATAATAAAATAATAAGATAAATTAAAAAATATGAAAGCCATAACAGATAATGTCATATAAAAAATGAATTAAATATTAAATATTAAATATTAATACCATATAAATATAATTAGATATTAAAAACTTAATTTATATTTTATATATAATTAAACTTACTCATTGGTCGAGCCAAGTTTTACCTCAAATTTTTTTAAAATCTCAAGCCCAAGCTCTTATTTAATATGTTGAGGCCTGCCTATTTAAGTCAAAATTACTGTTCATCACATTAAAGAATATTTTTTACTAATATTTATATATTTTATAGTTAAATTTAAATAAAATATATGTTATTTTAATTTAAAATTACTATTTCGAGCCAAGTTGGGCTAATCTGAAACAAAAATACGAGAACTCAAACTTAGGCCCAATTGGGTTGAGTGAGTAGTCCAATCCTTGAAAATGTCTATATATAATAAAATAATAATTTATCAAAAAGTAAATTATATCATGAGCTTTAAAAATATTGTAAATAATTATATCAATAATTTATCATTTTTTTTAATTTAATTAGTTAAACTCATTAAATATTGAGAGTTTATATATGTGAGTAGTAAAATTTTAAATATTTCTTTAAATATTATTCTTATTTTATTATTATTATTTTAAATAATGATAATTAGAGTCTGATAATAATATAAAAAGAGTAATAAGCTAAATTAAAAAATATAGAAGCTATAATAGATAATACCATATCAAAAATAAAAAAAAAAATCACATGTTAGACTAACAATTAGGTCTGCTCGTGGGCCGGACAGCCTACCCAACTCAATAGGCCTAGCACTATTAGGCTTGGGTTCTAGATTTTAAGTTTCAAGTGGGCTCAACCCAAAATAATAAGGACCTGAATTCGAATTAGCCTTAACCCGAATAGACCCAAACCTGAATTGGCCTAAACCTAAATTGGCCTAAATAAAAAAAAAAAAAAACTTAAATAGGCCCAAACCTGAATTAACTTAAACCTAAAAAAATTTAAACCTGAAATGATCCGATTTAAACCCGTCCGAGCCTGCTCAATTACCACCACAGGTGAATTATTGAAATTTATTTTTGTATTTCAACTTCATTGAATTTTATTATATATGTGTTCTTCAGCAAAGGCATTATTAGCAAAGAAAAAGCGAGGTTAAAGAAAATAAAAGTTCAGACTCATCTTCGATTTTCAATCCAATTAATTGGACAAGTTAATCCGATTGATTTAATTAAAATTTTTAAATATTTAAAATATAATTTTAATATTAAATAAATATTAAATATAAGAAATAATTAATAAAAATATACATTTAATTTAATGGTGTAATCTTATATAAATATATAAAAATTAAAGCCTCTGCTGAAAAAAGGTAATTATCCTACGTTTATGTTGCCTATATTGTCGAGATGTGAAACGCCTTGAAAATTTGTCAATTGTCTCTAATAAATATATATTATTTTATTTTATTATAAAAAACTAAATTGATTA
>JBBYHK010000007.1:8796577-8807333 GCA_038382065.1 Adansonia grandidieri | reverse complement strand
AGAGAGAAGAAGAAGAAAAGGCTCCTGCACCAAAAATCCAACGCGAATATATATATATATATATACACACACACACATCCAAATAACATGCCACGTCAGCTTTCATAAGATATTAGAAAATATTAATTAATTTCTAGTGATATTAATTAAATTTGTTCATCGTGTAGTATTTAAAAATATTTAAAATTTAAGTTTAAGTTCAATTTTTGCTTTAGTTCGACTCAGCTCAATGGTTAAAATTATTGTTCAAAATATAATAAAATATTAAAAATTATTTTTAATTTATATTTTTATATTTTTATAATCAAATTTAAATAATGATCCAAATCGAATTAACCCAGATAAAAGAAAAGCTAACTCAAGCCCGCCCTCGAAAAAATCTAATATCGATTCAAATAATATTTATTTTATTTAATTTTTCTTTGAATTGAGTAAAATTAATATATTAAATATAAAAAAATTAAAAATAATTAAATAATCTTTAACTAATACTTATAAAAAAAATTTATTCGCTTTAGAGACAATTTTCTTAGGAATCAAAACTACTCAATTCAGGATTCTAATTTTATGCTCTGGTTATATTCCTTTTCTTTTTTTTTTTTTTTTTTTTGAGCTAGATATTTTTTATATGTATATATATATATATATATTCTATGTCTCAGCTTTTTTCCCCTATTTTGTCTTTTTTTTGAAGATATTCAATCTTGTTTTCATTTTCAAACATCTTTTATATATATATATTACAATAAAATTTATTTTTCTTATTTTTGCTTTTAGCCTTCAATAATTTATGAGACATCAATTTTATAAAAAATTTTAATATTTAACATTTTTTTTTGTTTTTGCATACTATTTTTTAAATATCGAATAAAAATATATGTAAAAAAATATTCCATTGAAAATAAGGTTTTTACCAACGAAAATATATTCATGTTAGACGAAAGCCGACAATTTTAATGATTTTTTTTTTTACGAAATTTTTATCGAATTTCTGAAGTTCTTTCCATAAGTAAATATATGATAAAAATTAGCGATGAAATTTTCAAGTTTTTGCGATAAAATTTTCGCGGGAAATGATAAAAATTAATTTTTGAAAATTATTCGTCGCAAAGACTTTTACCAAAGAAATATTACGTCGGTAAAAATTTTGTAAAAAATAATTAAAAATATATATAATTTATTTTTTGAATGAATAAATTATTTTCAACGATGTTACCGTGGAAAATGACTTCCTTTGGAATCTTGTTGGGAATATTCAATCCTGCCAAAATATTCCGTCCAAATTTAAAAAAAAAAAAAGAAATTAAAAATTAATGTTAAAATTTAAATTAAAATTAAAATAATTTCTTGTCAAAATAAATAATTTCGAATGGAATTCCATCTTCTATTCCATTCCATAGGTTCTCCTTCAAAAAATTGAGCACGCCTTACACTTATTGCCATGCCGTAAATCAATATAATACTAATTGGATGTCCGTGCTTCGTTACAATTTTTTTTTCAATACATAGTGTGAGGATATTAGGGTTTAAAAGTTTGGTCAAATGGTTGTAAATCAATAGTCATATCTTTATTTTAAATCAAATCGTTAGATTGAATAAATAAGTAAATTTGTTTTTTTTTTTAATAAATAACTTTGTTTTATTATTATCATAATAATCTTTTTTAAATTTGCAAAACTTCTAAATAATTTTTTTAAATATATAATAATCTCTTAAAAAAATTAATAAAATGTTCGGAGGTCAACCGTAGTGGAGACAAGGGTTTTTGGCCCCCAAAAATTTTGAAATTCTCGTATCATATACGTGATTATATGTATTTATATATTAGATTAAATTTACCGCCTCAAAATAAAATTTATATTTATTTAATTTATTATTTTTATTTATAACTTAATTTTATACATTATAATTTTAAAAGATTAAAACTAAACTTGATAATTTCATATACGATTATAAAAATATGACGCTACTAAGGTGCTAAATACATAACACAAATACATATTCCAAAATATATATAATACGAATTATTTATTTATCAAAATTTATATAAATATAAAATATGTTAAACACAATTACGATATAATAAAATACACAAATATAACATACACACACACTCTTGTTAAATCTAATTAAGGCTATATTATTATTATTATTATTATTATTATTATTATTTTTACCTATCGATAGTTATTTATGAACTCCTTAAACTAATTGGTTTGTCATAAATATTATATTTAATATTTGTAATTAAACTAGCTGCCTAATCGTTGACTTTCTCTATAAGAATGAGTGAGAAGCCATTATTTTTCATTATTTTTTACACATTGCCGTCATTCTTGCTTGTCTTCCTCTCCTTTTTACCTCTAAATTCACTCAATTTTGCTTAGAATTAATGCTTGCCTAAGATTTTCACTCTCAAAAATCTCCATTTATTGGTTAGTAGTTATACTATTTTTTTAATTTTAAATTGTCAACACCCTTAAAATAATACCTATAAATAAATACTGACACGATATTTAACATCTAACCTACTCATACAACTTGGTATTTTTAAAATAATGATGTGACATTTTTTTCAAATCATAATCTCATTAGACGTTAAATGTTATGTTAACATTTATTTAACAGCGCTAATGTAAAGTACTTATATTTAACGAGATTACAATATAAATACTTATTTGGAACAAAGTTTTCTTCGGATACTTAATTGGAAAAATGAAGTATACTACAAGAGACATTAGTGTAATTAACCCAACAAAGGCAATTTGACGTTTAGAAAAAATGTAGAGCCAACAAATGTAATTTCCCCACTACACTATGGTACGGGAATGATTTCCAACCTCACATACCTTACTCAAATTTTTCATTTCTAAAAGGTGCTATGCTACCAATTAATTAATTCTGCCAACAAAAACACTCAGCTTGTATAGAGGAAAAAAAATAAATAGATGTTAATTATATGAATCAAGTTACAATTTTGAGCTAAGGTAAATAGTTAATGTTGATTTCCTATAACTCAGAGCCCATGTTACTTGGACTCGGAAATAATTGTAGGATATGGCTGTCAGACATCCGACATTACTATGCTCAATTTTTTTTTCGAAATTTTTCGTATATTTGGAGAATCATTCTTCCCTACTCATATATGAAAATGTGTTATCGGATAAGTGTACTTTAAAAAAATTGAAAAGTCCGAGTAGCATAGCTCAGAGCACATAAATATCAAAATTTGAATAGCATACGACACCTTCTAAGCTTTAACTCCCTTGAAAGAAAATGAAAGAATCCTGAACAGTCCATCTGGGTTATCAGCATGTACCTATTTAAGAAATTAAACTGAATATCAGAACCACTTTGATTGCATAGCAAGATAAACAAACATTAATAAAAATCCTCACATTTAGGAAAATAATTCAAATTTGCAAACGACACAGATGCCAAGAACTATGCAGCATGTATGTAAACTTAATCAGCCCACAGTCGCATTTCAAGCCCATGTTGCACCACCTCTTCATTTTTTTTGAAGCAGTTGTGTTCAGAACCCAAGTCCAAGACATATCTAAATATGAATACAAGGATATGACCCTCGAAGAATCTTCCAAATGTATGGAAAACTTGGAAAAAAAATTAAAAATACTCGTGTCAAACAGACATCGTTACTTGACACTCACACGGTCACACCCTAATCCAAGTAACATAGTTTCAAGCAGAAGTTTTCCATGTGTTCTTGGTGCGTAAAAATGCAGCAGACTCAGACTGATTTCAAATGTTATAAGTGCTAATAGACAAATTAGAGGTACAGATCAGGAAAGTTACACTTTTTTTTTTTTTTTTTTTTTGCTTTTCATTTTCACGAGTTACACAAACTTTTTCCATTTAGGTTGCATTATTTCAAGCAACCTGAAAGTTCCATTTTTATTTCTGGAAGAGAGTGATTTTAGAACAACGTCAGTCTCAGACATCATACTGGGATAGCAAAATCAATTTCTTGAAAAGCTGTAATGTTTATCAGGTTCTACACACTTTATGGAGTATGAAACTCGGTAATACTTCTTAGGTTCTATATCGATCTCATTCAAACACTAAAATGAAACATGAAAAAAATGGGTGTAACCTATTATTACTTGGACTTGGGTATAAGTGTCGGATATGAATTCATATCCAACATGGGTATGTTCATTTTTTTCTAAGTTTTTTCATATATTTTTAGGTTTCTTGGAGAGCCATATCCCCATACTCATGTCCGAAAATACGTCTGACACGAGGATTTCTAAAAAAATTAAGGGTCAGAGCAACATAGGGTGTAACTCCGGGCAAATGCTTATTATGAGCAAAAGAGAAAACATAAAGAAATTAAGGCATATGCAAATATATGGTACCCAGTGACCAGCATCTTCAAGGACATGCATCTCAACTCCACCCCCCTCATCAGCAGCAGACTCTTCAGCAGCATGAATACGTTGAAGATCTTCGAGGGCCCATCGATGCAAACTTCTTTCTGCTTTCAAAAAATTAACATGCACGCCACGAGGTAGATTTTCCACTACTTTCCTGCATTTATGCAGCCAAAAGAAAAAAATATATAAAAGAAAGAAAATATAAAAGTTTTAAGCTTTAAAGGCTGCAAAAAATAAGAGAAATGTTCTTTTCAAAAAGGGAAAAAAATTTCACTTCTTATTTTTATGTTTATTATTTCAAATATATAACATATAAAAGTCACATAACGAATAACATTCAGGCTCAATACGGACAAGTAAAATAAAATACAAATCACACCCTATAACTGAGTCCTATGTTGGTCCGCCTAGTCTTTTTTTTTTTTTTTTTTGGAGTACCCATGTCTGAAAATCATGTCCGACGATATGGATATAGAGATATGATCCTCCAAAGACCCCCAAATAAATGGAAATCTTGGAAAAAAAAATTGAACACACCTATGTCAGACACATCCCCATGTCCGACATTCACAACCAAGTCCGAATAACATAGGCCGAGTCTAGGTAAGATTACCATAAATTTGTTTCTTCATAGGACTGATACATTTCGGAAATCCCTTCAAGGTCAAAAACCCACGAGAAGCTTGATGGTGATGAACCAGCAGCAGCAGTTGGTCGAAGATTAGTTACAACCCACTGAAATAAGTAAAAACCACGTAAAATTTTGGAGAAAAAGAAATATGATCATTTAATCTGAGAAACATGACAAATAAGAGTCAAAATCCAAGATGAAAATGTTATTCCTTTCGCTTTTCATTACTTTTTAGTCATAAAATCATTACAAAAATGTACTACCATTATCTAAAAGAATTGACAAACAAAGACTATAGATAACCAATTGAAAGTGACAGCTCAAAGGCTTCGTTATCAAATGATGTGCTGGCGATCCAATGACAAATAATAAGTAAGAATGATGTAAGCATTTCAAGAAGGTAACATATTTTTTATGTAGAATTGTAGACAACCAGCAAATTTCTTTAATAACAACCTAGCCAAAGATTACTTAAAACACATTGAATGAGCGAAAACCAGGAAAAAAAAAAAAATGGGGGCTACAAAAACATTACATTTTCTGAGAAACATGACAATGAACTCAAATAAAAGATAAAAAATGTTATTCCTTCCCTTCTTTTATTACTTCTTTACCCACGACTTGACACCCAACACAAATCATAGCCCCACTAAATAGGTTAAAATAAGCATGAAATGAAGTAACACTCCAAAGGAGCCATATCCTTGGTAGTTGTGGAAATATACCTGTGCAACATCCTCAGAAAACCCTTCTTGAATTAGAGCATTCACAATGTCCCGCTTTGAAGAGACCTGCCTTAAACAAAATTTTAGCAAGTTTAAAGCCACATATACAAAGAAGGAAACGAATAAAAGAGTAATTCTCTTTTTCAGAAGATGGCATGCAGGAAATGCAAAACCAAGAAAATGATTTACAGATAAGTTTAATTACGGCAGAAAAAGTTGTTAATTAACTTTCAGTATGAATGAACTAGTAAATAGTAAATTTAAAGCTAAAATTAAAAAGAAACGAAAAAAAATTTATCACTATCTAAAGAGGCCTTGCAAACAATATTTGCATAATGAGATCATAGAAGGATGAAGCATGCCAACTATAGGAGCTGACCGTGACAGTTAACTACCGTTCGCGACAGTTGGAGACTCGTCAATAAGCTGTTGAAAGGTTGTTAGGCGGTTAGCTATTCTGATAAGGGGATTGTGTGATGTAATCTGTTGTATATAAGCTGAACTTCCAAAAGGATTGATATGCTGGATACAATCATCGATTTCCCTATATCTGTTTTTTCCCCCCTTCTTCTTTATTTGTTTTCTCTTTAACTTTAGCTTCTTTACTCTCGAGGGCTGTTCTTCCATCTCAGCTTTCCTGCATGGAGTTTCTTCATTTGCTCATGCATCAATTAGTAGTAAAGCCTCCATCCTGGCACCTTCCATGGCTGACAGTACCAAATCACACGATTTCAAGAAGTTCAAAGAATCCATCAAAGAGTCCTTCAAAGAGATGATGACAAAGATTGCGGAGCAAGAAAGGATCCTAGCAGCCGTGAAGCAAGACATCTCAGTCCTTACTCTCCAACAGAATCTGATCATCATCAGTTACAAGTTGACTTTGGGGACAAACTGTTTGGTGACCCTATGACTAAGTTACAGTTCCATGATCATTTTGAACACTTGCTTGGTAGATTAGATATTTAAGAATCATATGCCATCAGCCTTTTTTCTTGAAGGGACTGAAAGAAATCATACAGAAACCAGTTTGGATGTTTATGCCTAAAACCCTTCAACACGCCTTTGCCTTAGGTCAGTTACAAGAATCATGCTCGAGACCCTTCAACAAGAACTCTCACAAATCACCCCAAGAAACCAACCTCGACCGTCAGGTTCCTCCCTAATCTCGTCAAATACATCCAGGAAACACCATCCTGGGATGACTCTACCGAAATCAAAAGCAATACAAACTTTGATGAGAAAAAACCAAATGTTTATGTTTGTGGTGTAATGGTGAGTGGTCACAAGTGTAAACATAACAAATTGCTGCCCATTGGAGTTAATAAGGTGGAAAATCTCCCTTGTGAAATTACTAATGTAGTTGAACTGAGTCAAGGAGATCTTGTGATTTACTGCTGTTGTTGAACTGAGGAAAGGAGGGCAGGGAATGTGGACTTTACAAAGGGCTATCCATCACAAAGTTGCAAGGTTTTTCGAAGAGCCTAAGTGCTTGCCACCACACAAGGATGATGCTCACAAAATCACATTGAATAAGGAAGTAAGTACCAGTCTACGACACTTATCTTCAACAAGATGTGATAAGGAAAAATGATCAAGAATTGCTGGCAGTTAGGCTTATACACCCGTTTGGAGGTACCTTTATATGGTCTATAAATGACATTTTTTTGTTCCAGACTTGAGGACAAGGCTTCTTTGGAGAAGAACTGACGCATGCAAACTATAGGAAGTGACCTTTAGTGACAGGTGGATAATCACTAATAAGCTGTTGAAAGGTTGTTAGGCAGTTAGCTATTCTGATGAGGGGAATGGGTGATGTAATATATTGTATATAAGCTGAACTTCCAAAAAGATTGATATGCAGAATACAATTGTCAATTTCCCTTTTTCTTCTATGTCTGTTTTCTCCCTTCTCCTATATTTGTTTTCT
This sequence comes from Adansonia grandidieri, assembly GCA_038382065.1. NCBI lineage: Eukaryota > Viridiplantae > Streptophyta > Magnoliopsida > Malvales > Malvaceae > Adansonia > Adansonia grandidieri. The sequence goes on along the minus strand of JBBYHK010000007.1, from coordinate 8,799,653 downwards.
CTTTAACCCCAGCTTCTTTAGTCTTGAAGCCTGTTCTTCTATCTCAGCTTTCCTGCATGGAGTTTCTTCATTTGCCCACACACACATCAAAAGACATCCGGCTTCAACAAAGGGAAATAATTAAAAGAAAACCATAATAAAGGCTCAAATTAACATAAACTGGTTTGGACAAATGACTAGGGTGTAGGGTTGTCCAACCTCTTAACAAATAATATTCAACCATAATATGGCTGCCCACGGCGTCTAGAAGACTACGTATACGAGGCTTAAAGCAGCTTATATTCCTAGCCCTTGGATACACATAAATGATAAAACCCATTTAAAATCCTAGCCATTCAAGCGCTTTAAAGATCACATACTAGTCACATGACCAGTTAATAAAATGAAAATATAATTACTAACCATAAATAAGGGTAAAATAGTAAAGATTAAAGAACACATCAAACGAAAGACTGGAGAAGGTACAATGGTTTCATAGCATAGCTGATATATGAAATGAGAAAACACATGCACAAAGTGACATGATGATTCACCTCCTTAGGCAATTTCCTTAAGAAAGATATTAGCTCTGCTGGATGGTCCTCACCATCTGCACCAGCTCGAACTTTTCCAGGGGTGGCATCTAGAACCCAAACCTATTGAACCAAACCATAAAAGGCAAATTATAAAGAAAAGTAATAGGGGGAAAAAGAAACTAGGGCAACAACTGATATATATATATATATATATATATATATTTCAGGTCCATGGTCTGTATGCAGAATTGATTATGAAACCAAACTATCTTTTATCCCATATCCATACAAGTTGCAAACACCTGGCTCTTATGTAAATTTGAGTTCTTTCAACCTCTCCAGATTAAATACACCCACCTCAAGATGAGATTAGGACTCAACCAATGCATTTAAAAGACTAAAAACCAACTTGAAAATATCTAGGGGAAAGAAAAAAAACTTACTCTAACTGGTCGTGGAAGTGGCTTTGCAGCTTGTTCCACCATGCTCAAGACAACTAGAAAACAAATAGAAAGCATGCTACAATTTTATCCCCTCGAATAATTATATTTGTATCAAATATCACCAGAATTAAGTTTATAAAACACCCTAAAGACTAAAAATACCTTTTCCTCCAAAGCTATGGCCAATTAGAACACGTGGAGTTATTCTAAGTTGAGCAATCTATTCCAGCAAAAACACAGAAAAACGTTATTGAGAAGAAGAATAAGAAACAGAAGTCTTAATGTTCAATTTTTTTCTCAAATTCCCTGTTCTTTTTTTTTTTTTTTTGGCAAATTTAGAGAACTGGAAACCAGTTCTAAATGAAAGACTTAAATGTTAAAGATGTAGTTTATTAAGTTCTAGCTTATAAAGGTCCTTGTTATTTGCTAGGGAAAGAACACATCTACTAAGATTAAAGCAGCTACTGGATTAATAATTGAGAGATTGAATGGATAGAAGGAGGTCCTCTATAATATAAACAACCATTAAATCAGAGAACAAGGATTATTTCAACTGCACAACTTATAAACGTTCTCATCCTTTAAGTATTTAAGGAATTTAAGTGATATAAGAATGGTCCTAACTTTTTTAGGAAGTTTCAAATGTAGAAAAGCAATCATTGAAAAGTACTATAATTAATTGTGTCCTGATTATAATTGAAATCAATAAATTACCAACAGAGACAAAACAATGGGCTAAGTTTGCTTTAAATGTCCTAAAATATGCTTAAAAAGAAGCAAATTTCAAATATTTTTAGAATGAGGTAGGAGGTATTGAAGCATTCTCATCATTATATCTTGGTCGATTTAATCTGAATTAATATATTAGTTCTGCTTCATTATGGTTCTCTCACCAAAGCACGGTCATCTAACACCACAATTCAAGGATCACATTGAAGTACAAAACTGACAGTCAGGCTTAAGAACCACGCACTAGTTTTAGCACGTCTAAAGCAGTTGAAGCAACAGTATGTGGACCTCTCTTCTTGATTGATGCTGAATCACCATGGCACCGCAAGTCTACCAAAAGAAACTGCATCACAAAAAATACAAGAATACATGAGATTCTTGGCAGTATCATAAATTAAATTTTCTGGCAATCCAATTAACTGCAAGTAATGGGTAATATATAAATAAATAGGGGAGGGGTAGGAAGAAAAGAAGCAAAAACAAAGTAAAGAAACAATACCCCAGTGGCAGACTGGCAGCACAAGTAGATTGGAAATGTCATCATCACAAATCTAGGTTTAAAGTTAAGGTCCTCCGCTCAAAAATCAATTAAAAGATTCAAAGTACGTTATCTTTCAACAATTTTAGTATCTCTGTCAATTAAATACATTATTTTCTTCATTTCAGATATCTATTTATCACCAAAAACAGCCTGCCACAAGTTGTGGCCATTAATGCTTGTTAATGCACTATAAAAATATGGCAATTTCACCCTTGCAAGAATTCTACACAATGAACAAGCCCTCTTACCAAGTTTGCTACATGACAACATAAAAAACCAGCTTCACCTGTCCTGGAAGAAGACTCTGATACCAACCCTATGATTGGACCATGTATAAGGACCCAATAGTTCTGCTATACCAAAATAAGACCAAGTACACCACTATAAGACTGAAACAAACATCCTGACCTAGTAAGTCTAGGACAACTTTGTAAACCGAAGGATACAACCAAATCAAACCTAATCAGTGCAGATCCCAAGTCAGCTATAAATCTCCATAAGTATCAAAATCGACGTTTGCACCTAAGAACCAGACTTTAGTCACCTTTTATATGCTTTAATCAGATGCCGACGGTACTGATCTCCATAATGTTTTTATGCTTTATTCAAAGGCATGATACCAATAAGGCGTTCTGTTCCAGCATTGGGTACAGCGGATGCATGGCATATGAGTAGGTTACTTTCCTAAATATGCTCCATGTTTTATTAAAATGCATTTTCAAGATCTTTAATTCACTGTTTGCAATAGTTCAAAAAAGCTTATAACACTCCTGAAAAGGAGAAAAAAAAAAAAAAAAAAAAAAAAAACAAACCTGTTCTATCCCATTTTCCAGGGAAACTTCAAAGTA
>JBBYHK010000007.1:8778236-8796567 GCA_038382065.1 Adansonia grandidieri | reverse complement strand
GTATTTTCAAGATTTTTAATTCATTTTTTGCAGTGGTTAAAAAAAACTCAGAACACTCCTGAAAAAAAAAAAAAAAAAAAAAAAAAAAAAAAAAACCTGTTCTATCCTATGTTCCAGGGAAGCTTCAAAGTATATGTACTGCTTGTATCCTAAAACCCTACATCATCATAATAATGAGGCCTTTCACCAACAATTGAAACTGTTTAAAATATAATTCCAACCAACCAGAATTTTCCAGGTCAAATAATTACAAAATACACACATATACCGCTTCCCTAGTAAACTCAAACACTATCAATATTTAACGACTATGGCATTTTTCCTGGAACACTGCCCACCATCTTTTTTCTTTTCTCTTGGCCCTTCATGGACCAGACAAACTCTTTACTTTGTTTGGTTCGCTGTTTGTGGCTATAATATTTAACTTTCTTTCCATTCAGGCTTTCTTTCCAATTTTATCTTTTCTTAATTCCTTATTAACTTTTTATTGAATTCATTATCAATTTTTAGTCTATAAACTTCCCCTCTATTCAATATTTTTTACCTTCTTTTTCCTTTTAAATATAATAAAATACCCTGTATGAGAATTTATGTTTTTCAATAATGGTTGGCAACCACCAATTTTATACATTAGAGAAACGACTTAAGTGAAAATAGTATTATAATTAAAACTAATCAAATCATTTTATTGAAATGCACTAACTGCTATACTACCATTGCATTTAACTGATGACAACAGTTTAATGATAAAATTCTCACACTTGACTCTGACTCCTTTATTTTAACCCTTTTTGGGCCTATAATGTTAAAATTTCAGGGCTTTTTTTTTTCCTTTTAACGGCGTCACACTCTGCATTTTAATCTCATTGTTTGTTCCTATCGCTTTTTAATTTCTAGTTTTTACCTTGATACTTAAACTCTTTTTTCTGTTTGTCCTCTTTTGAAAAAGTATTCCTTTCCACTTTATTTAAGTTTCGTTCAATTAAAGATTCAAATGAACCTTTTTTTTAAATAATTAATCAAGTATTCATTTCTATTTTATTCATATTTCATTCAGTAAAAGATTTGAAGTACCTTATCTTTTCACAATTTAAGTATCCAAATCAATTAACTGTATTATTTTCTTTATTTCTGGCATCTATTTATCACCCAAAAAAAGCTTGCCACAGCATGACGGCATTAACGTTTGTTAACATCAAAATTTCCAAGAGCCAGGCTACCACACAGATGTCATAAGGCCATCATAACATTCAAGTAAATTCACAATAATTTATCAATAATTGTTCTAAGGCATCAAAATTTGGTAAAACGAAAAATAGAATTCTTTCCTTTGAAATGGAAGATGCAAAGAAATTTAGTAATGACATAAAACCATCAGATTAACCGAAAGGTACCATTACACAAAGGTAGGAGGGAGACGAAAAAGAAAACTAGAAAGTTGCTAAAATATACCTGCCATGTCGGAAATTCTTGTGCCAGTCGCCGAACAAAACTTCCTGCAACATTTAAAACAGATATACTTTAAAATTCTCTTACTTTCATGTGCAAAATGCAAACAATAAATTTTTTTCTTAAAATATACCCAAAAAATGTCAAAGACAAGTAAAAACAGCAGAGCATCAATGCAGTAAAACAAAATGGAAATTGGACACATCAGAAAATGCCGGGAACCAAGATGTTTACTAAATTACAAAACTCATTGCAAGATGTTTACTAAATTACAAAACAAATTGCAACTACATGAAGAGTTTGGAACAGGATTTTAGGATAACTCAGCAACTAAAATGAAAAAGGAAAAGGGAAGGGTACAGGACAAGCCTCTCATTTGGTTCCAACAGCTGGATCATGTTGATTTGTCTTCATCATCTGATCGAAGACAATATCATCTATTGATTACAATTACTTTTATTCCCAATTGAAATACCAATTAGCTACAGGTACAATTTTTGTAGTTTAGACAAGGTCATGCAAAAATTAAAGTACCATATATATTTATGCTTAACACAAAACGGAATGTCAAGGAGTACAATACGTATTTAATCCTTGAAAGACAAGATTTCGCAGATTCGACGGTTAGTTTTTTTCTGAAGGAAAACAGAATTCTCTAAGTTCCATATTTTCATGTCTTTTAGAAAGAGAAAAGAACATTACTTAGGAATAAATGAGATATAAAAGCAAAAAGAAAAAGATCATTCAAATTCCCAAAAGCAGGTGCAAAGCTGCATCCCAATGCAAGCTATGGTAGAAAAAAGATAGTAACCAATTATAGATTTTGTGCTTACCCCAGTTTTTTCTACTACCAAGAATGCCATGCAAGAGAACAGCTGTTGGTGGCTGTGGTATTGACCTGTTCAATACTACCATTGAACTCCAATTTACCTACGCAGACATTTTTAGGTATAAGTTCTCAGGAATTCAAGCAGAAACATCATTTTAACTTTAAAAACTAGGAAACAATAGAATCATATTGATGCTCAAAAATGAAGAAAAAAGAAAGAGGCATTTTACAATCTCTTCTAACTTCTAACATTATCCACACACCAAATATACATATTCTATTATTATATTAATATTATAAAAGGCAAATAAAGCTTCATTTATCACAATTGGCATTAAGGTGATTCTAGTAACTCTCTATATACATTAAAAAAAAATCTCATATGATGGATGTGCAAAAACACATATAATCAATCAGTTATAGTACGCAATAACCATATCAGGAACGATTTCAGAGTTCAAAAAGCCGAAAAGCACGAAGAGGTTATAATATTGAATCCACTTAAAGGAAACAAACGATTCAGGGCAACGAATTCACGAAGTCAATCCAAAAAACACGATGGCGTAATGCATTACAACAACTTAATACTTATGACCTATTTTTCGTCTCACTCATCTATTCTAAAGCTACAAAAAAATGAAATACCGCATTTTAGAAGAAGAAAACGTACATGTTTTCCTTGAACTAGTTCATATGCCTGCAAAAAGAAATATAAGAAATTAGCGAGTAAAAAAGATCATATTCAAAATCAATGTTTAATCTATGTAAAGAGATATTAATTTAACAGCTTTGGAACAAACAAGGAGTTACTAATATATACTCGACGAATAAAATACTTAGTTCTCTGAATCATACCAAAAATTATGAACTACACCCTAATAAGATTAAGACCAAATTAAAATTATTAACATGCTAAAAATGGAATCTACGTAGCATCGCTCTGAATTGTTCCAAAAGTTTCATTTACCAATATGGCAGAAGGGTCGGCTACATTTCGATCACGCCCAAGCCTCTCATTTATCAATGTCATGCATATGCCTCGTTCTCTACCGAATCTACTCGACCTTCCTACATCTATCCGGGAGAACCCAAATGTATCTTTCTACAAAAAAAAAAATAGGGGAAAATCAAAACAAAATTTAAAAAAAAAAAAAAAGAGGAAAGAAAGAAAGAAAGAAAACAAGCAGCATAAATGCAGCTATAAAATGGATCAAAGGAATCAAAACTAAAAAAGATAATTTAATAAGTATTATATTAGTACTAGGAGTCAAATTAACCTGGAACGGTGGGGCAATCCTAATTCTGGGTCTAGAACTGATGGAAGCAAGCGAATGCAACTTCAATTGGGGGTGTGGTGAATGAAACGCCGGCCTTTCGCCGAGAAATGACACCGTACAACTCGAAATCGAGGACATTGTTTCTCGAACATGAATGAAGGAGCCGAGCAAACAAAAAAAGAATCCACAGTCAAAAACTGAGGACGGCTCAGCCCAGCCTTCTGAAAAAAAGAGGAATGAGAATTACGTGTAAAGAAACAGGGGGCTAATGCAAATTTACAATCATCCATTTGGTTTTTTTAATATCAATGCTTAAAAGTTAAAATCAGACCTATTTCTTCTATAGATGGATCGATTTTAAGTCGGATCAATTTAATTTTTAAAATATTTAGGTTATTTTAGTTTGAATTAATCAAGTTTAGTATTTAAATTAATCAAATTTAAATTATTTTAGATTTGAGTATTTGAATTAATTGAGTTCAAGTTAATTAATATTTAGTTGTTTATCACTCAAATTTATTAAGTTTGATTATTTTAGGTTCATATTATTTTAAATTAAACATTCAAATCATTTCGAATTCGAATCATTCTAAATTCGAGCTATTTATGATTTGAATAATTTTCAGATTCGAATTGATTAGTTTTCGGTTGTTGACTTTTCTAGTCAAATAAAATTGGTTAGAGTTTAATTTTAAGTGAATTGATCGAATTTTTTAAATTTAACCTAGAATTGATTGATCTATTTAAAACTAGTCATTTCAATCCCGTACCAAAATGTTGATAACGAGTTTTAAGTTTATAAAAATCATATTTTGACACTCCCATTAAAATGTACTGCCAATTATACATTTTCATGGAGGTAGGTATTGTTCAATTTGATAGATTTTTTCTATATAAATTACATATTGAATAAGTGTTTTCATAAATTTATATTAGTTTGACTTACGTTATTATTTTTATAATAAATTTTTTTATTTAAATTTAATTATAAAAATATAATTTATTAATATAAAAATAATATTATAATATTATAATATTATTATAACATTAAAACTTGCTTTCAACCCACCCCGAGAGCAGCATGACTTGGGCTTAACCAAAGAAATTTAAAAAAATTAGGCTCAACTCGACCATGATAGTTCTACTAGCGATTCATATTTTTGTATTCTGTTTATATATTTTATCGTGTCATAATCATACCTAAGATATTTTATATAAATTTTGATACTTGAATAATTCGTATTATATAAATTCTGGTACATTTTGTTTATTTTTATTATGTTTATGTTATTTTTCGTGTCTTATTTTTGTGTTGTACTATAGTTATTTTTCTGTGTCATGTAATTATGTGGTGTCTAATATTGTCAAGTCTAATAGACGACCTACATATATATTCTCCTAATTATATATATATAGGAGGATCTTCTTTGAGAAAATTAATTAGTTTTACATGTTTTTATAGCTCCTTAATAGTTTAATAAATTGATCGTTAGATTTAACAATATAATCGCATTTGTTATGTACGTAAATTTTCAAACGGATCAAATGTATACCATCTTGACAGAGAATATTATCTTTCTATATACTTAATGGTTAAAACTTTTTATATCAAATAAATAACTAAATATTTTTAATTTACACAAAGTAGACGAATTTAATAAAATAGGATTGTGATTTCTTAGCAACATATAATCTTTACGTTCACTAATGTTGTATTAAGTGAACAATGAACAACGTAAACAATTAAACTCGTAATTGGCGAAAACAAAACTAACAATTTACCAGTAGATGGTTTTCTGTATGTTTATTCCTATCACTTATAATCAATTCGATAATTACTTGGTAGTAATTCAAAAGGACACCTTTGGTCTTCTAAACCTTTCTGGGTGTTATTGTTTATCTTGCCCTATGGTCTGTTCGACATTGCTTTCCTTTAACAAGTTATCTTCACTAAATTCTACCACTAGTCTGAATCTTTAACAAAACATTAAAATAGTGTATAATCAACCATTTTGCCATACTATCCTTGTCTTAAGATAAAAACATAGCACTACTAAATATATGTTGTTATTAATTCAATATGTGTAGCATTGCTTAATATTTTAATACTTCAAATCCAACATAAACAAATGCAAATCAATAAATAATTCAACTATTTCTCTACCTTGAAAACAATCAAAACTCTAAGGAATAAGAAATTAAAATTTACACCCATCAATATATTATATGTTTTAGGGGAAATAATTGATGATTGCACATATTGGTAACGTCATCAAGATAAAAATATATAGAATACTTAGAAAATAATAGCAACATGGTAATGTTACAATATATATATATATATATATAAGGAAATGAAAATTTACACTAAGTTTAATACTTTTACTTTGGTTATAAGCTCCAACCAAAATCAAGTCTTAGGGTTTTCCTCTATGAGATTCCCATTTCAAAACCAAAATGACCATTTCGGATTTTGAAGTTTTGGCAAAAAAAATGATCGCTTTAATTTTTTTTAATTTTTCCTGCTCTTTTTGTTTGCATTATCAGGGTTTGGGGTTTGGTTGAAGATGGAGGGAAGAGGTTATGGTTGAATTTGTTTTTTTTTTCCTCTTGGCACCATAGGTGTAGGAATTGTTCCCAGATCACTCCAGATTTAAACTTGTTGGCTATATAACTTTTGGTTGAGGCTTGAGAAGCCTTCTGGCTAGTATCAGAGAACCACCAGACCTTATGAAGGCTCTAATAGGCATCTGTGTCAATCATCATTAGAGGTAGAACACTTAAACTACTTTTAGCCTAAAAAAAATATCATAGTAATCAACCCATGGTACATTCATGCAATGATCAGCATGTTAGAGTTACGAGTCTCTAATTACGTATAATTTTTATCAGATCTATATTTTAAATTGCAATTCGATCATGTGTACATCCCTTCCTAAGAGCATGAGGAAATTAAAGTGTTTTTCTGTTTATTTTTCACTACGTATGTTTAATTCCAATTATACTTTTTTATGCTTATATCACTATGCATGAGCTCAGGATTTCCTTTCAATCTCAAGCTCATTTAGGCTTTAATAGCTTAAGTTACATTTATGGTTCCCATGCTCATGTTTTATGTGAAAATATTAGTGAAGGTCCTTTTGCATGGTTATAAAGTAATTCAAGTCCAATAGAAAAGTTAAATGTAAGAAAAATTGGGTCAAAAATCTTGTAAACATGCAGTGTCGATACACTTGCTTCCAAAACGAAAACTTCATGAAAACATGATATTGTATCGATGCAATATGGCTTTATATTAATACTATAGGCATCACATCAATAGAATATCACTTTGTATCAATACAATGCATGTTCCATGCCTAGAATGACCAAAACCCGATGATGTATCCATATGTTCATGAAATGTGTCGATACATCTTTGTGAATTTCATGAAAATGACATTTTTTTAAAAAAAATTTTCAATATGGTCCCTAGGATTTCAAACCTTCCTCTTTTTTTCCACTAGGCACCACATCACCTAGTACTTAGCGACACGATACCAAACAATCATTCCCTCTTTTATTTTTGTTATTTTATTTTATTACCTTCCAATTAAGTCCCAAGATGTCAAAAATTAGTCAAGGAAAATAGGCGTGTATATTTCATCTAAAATCTCAAATTGAGCACAATTTGCTTCAAAAAGGGCCTGGACAACATTAGGTGTCTATAACTTATGTTAGAATTTCCCTTTTTTTTATGGTAGTGGTGACAAATCAATCATGCATGGATTTCTTAAAACGTAATTGTGATTACACTACTCATGGCTTGATAGCTCACATGACTGAACCTAACTTGAGTAGACATGTTCAGGGTCAGCCTACCCGCCTAAGCCCGAAGGTTTGCCTAATATTTGAGGTTAAGGTAAAAATATTAGGCCCAAAAAATAGGCATGGGTAAATTTTAAAGCCCATTTCAAAAGGGCATTGGGCCTTGAACAGAAAGTTATAGGCTTAGGCCTTCCCGAATATGATATTAATTATTATTTATATTTTATATAATTTACAATATGGTAATTACTTAAATACGTTAAAAAGTAAAAACCCTATTTATCCTTCATACTATCACTCACCCTACAACCGCACCCTTCTTTAATTTCCCAATACCCTAAACTAAACATCTTCAAAAATCAATCTCAAGTCCAACTTTCCTTAAAACAATGGCATCATCCGAAGTACCAACCTTATTTCACTTTTTTTTTTACATGGATTTTGTTGGAACACACTTCACCGAAATTTTGTAAGTTTATTTTCTTCTACAAACCTTTTTTTTTTGTTTTTCCTTGTGTTCTTTATCATTTTTACATGTAAGCTTCAACATTTGCAAAATCAGAAGCTTCAAGCTTTGAGATATAAATATATATATATTATAATATCAACTAATAGGGTCTAACTCTAAATGATTGGAGAAAAGAGAAATGTTAATGAAAATAGTGGTTTGGGATAAAAGAGTTTTGCTTTTACTTTAACATCTTTTAATAGGAAATACAGCCCCAAGTTTCTTTTTAACAATTTTAGCTGAGCTTGGTCGAAAAATGTTACCCATATTTTTGGTTGGGACGGGCTTGGGCAACCATGAAAGTCATATCTTGTCTAAGCCCAGCTAGAATTCATCTCGACCTAGTCTATGAGTAGGCCTAAACCTGAATAAGAGTTTTAGTAATTAGAGTCTATCCAATTTGGTTTGAATTATTATTTAAATAATAAAAAGATTTTTATTTAAATTTAAAATTTTAAAATAAAAATAATTGTTTAACATGTTTCTAAGTAGTAAAATAGGTTTTTAGGCTTCGAACTAGGATAAGGAAAAATGTTTCCTCAAGCTGCGGCTCGACCCATAAGCAAGTTTAATTTGTGATACTTATTTTGATATTTAAACTCTTTTGGTAAAGCTTGCTGTGATTTGTGTAGATGATTATGAAAACTTGTTTAATTCCCTTATCCATGAAGGATGAATTGAGGTGACAAAAGCTATGGCTGTTTCACTGATTTGCGAACTAAAAAGGAAGAGAGATCAGCCTCTGATTATTATTGAATATGATTGTGTAAAGCTCTTTAAAAGATTAAGAAAGTCAAACTATTTCAAATGGTAGGAGATTAATGTAATTGAGGAAAATATTAGATGCATGGCTACACACATCCATGAAATCAATATCTATCTTGTTTTCAAATAAGCTAATGGCGCTATAGGCTAGGTGGTTAGAAAAATGAGAACCATAAATTACCCTTTTTAATTAGGTTTATTCTTCAGCCCATTAAATTGTTGGATCTTTTAAGCTCGTAACTTTTTGTCATGATTGGCTTTAATTTTTTTATAATGAATATATATATATACACACACATACACATATAAAATATCCTAATATTAAAGTTTTTGAGTGAGTTGGTGTAACAAATAGAAGCTTCATAGATCTAGTTGAGCATTGACTCGAATTTTTTTATTTTTATGCCCAAGCTTAGTCCGATTGAGCACAGGCAAAGCTGGCCCAAATTTAGCAAGCACATACTTAGGCTAGACCAAATACGGGTTAAATTTGCCGAGCCGGGTTAACTGTCAGACTTTTGAACAAGTCTAGTGACAAATTAACTAAAGACCAAGTCAATTAAAAAAATTATTTAAAAATTTAACTAAAAAATAAAATTAAGGTTATTTTCATACTTTTATATTAATTTACCTACTTCTTTTTAACAAATTACTTAATTTTTTCTTTTCTAAAATATCTTTTCACGCACATAGTGGATCTATAAATTTCTAGCATTATTTATAAAATCTTCAAATTGATTTTGATGTCACAAATCAATTGACACCAATTCAATTGATAAAAATAGAAAAAAAAAAAAAACTATTTACTTTTGCACCCATTTTTATTAAAAACTATTTCTTCAAAAAAGTTACCATTTGAACTTGAAACTTAAATGGTTTATACAATCATCCATAAAAAGGTAGCATATAGTAAATTTAGAGTTCGAATTTTAATATCCATAATTTTTTAAAAAAATTTGGACTATGAAATAAAAAAACTAACATTTTTCTTTTAAATTTAATTTTTTACAACATAAATTTTTTGAAAAAGAGTAAATTGCACCTATAGTTCCCAAACTTTGAAGCATATATCGTTTCAGTCGTAAATTTTGAAACGTAACAATTTAGTCCTTGACACTAAGTATTATAACAAATTGGTCTCTTTCGTTAACTTTTCAATTACCATTCAGCTGCCCATTGATAAGTGTTAGCAGCTGCTTGTAACATGTTTTCTTTCTCTTTTTATCATTCCTCAATTCTTTTTTTTTTATTCTTATAAACAAATATAAAAAATAATTTGTATTATAAATTAATTAAATTAATTTTTTAAAATATAATTAATTATAAAAATATTTATTCCATTAAATTTAAAAAATTATTTTTAATTTTTAACTTTTTTTTAATTTTCCTTCATATAAATATATAAAAATTAAATACTAATTTATATAATAACTAAATTTAATTTTTAATAAATGATTTATAAAATATATTTATTTACATTAATTTTATAAAAATATGTTTCTTTTTCTTTTTCTTCTTTTCTATTTCCTTCTCTTTTTATAAATAAATCAAATTTGCAAAAATGAAATAATTTATAAAATAAAAATATTTAATTACATTAATTAATTAAAAAATATATTTCTTTTTTATTTTTTCCATTTTCTTATTTCTTATAAAATTATGGAAATAAAATATTTTATATTTTATAAATTAGTTAATTTGGATAATTAATTTTAAATTATCATATAAATTATTATTATTCATTTCTCATTGCATTTATTTATAACAAGAGAAAAGATGAGGAAAAAATTTCATAAAACTAATGGATATGGATATTTCTTTGTATTTTAAAGAAGAGAAACCAAAAAAAAAAAATGAAAGGGAAGAAAGAAAAAAATTAAAGGTATTCTTTTATAAGATTAATGTAAATAAAAAGTTTTATATTAGTTACAAATTATTTTTATTACAATATTAATTTACATTATAATTTATTTTTTAGTATTTGTTATAAAAAGAGGAGAGCAAAAAGAGAAAAAGGAAGAAATGAAAAATTAAAAATAATTTTTAATAAAATTAAAGTAATATTTTTGTAAATTAATTATATGTTAGAAAATTATTTTAATTTATAAAATAAATTAATGTTTATTTTCTTTGTATTTATTTATGAAAAAAAGATAAAGGGTAAATAAAAATGAAAAAAATAAGAAATTAGAAATAAATAATAAAGAAAAAAAATGATGAGACATGTAAGCAATTGATGACTTGGACAATCAGGACAAATTTATAATAAAAAAAAAAAGTTAACAGAATGGACCAATTTATCCAGACCAAATTATTATATTTTAGAGTAAAATAATATATGCTTCAGAATTTGTAGATTATGGATGCCATTTATCCTTTGAAAAATGTATTTTTTTTTCTTTCAGAAAATTGCAAAAACCATTCATGGACCGAAAATAAAGAAAAAAAGTGAAAGTGAAAAATTAATTAAAAAATAATAATAATAATTTTTAAAATTATTATAAAAAATTATAATTATTTTTTATTGCTTATTACGTTACCTTTCTTTCTATTTGGCTCCTACCAAGTCCAATTAGGCTTGGAGGATTGGCTCCCTTGGTGAGAACCGATGCACCTTATATATATAGCATATAAGTTATATATATTAAGAATATTATTTATAAATAATAAAATATTTTATATTAAATTTTAAATTATTATTTAAAATAATTAAAAATAAAAATATATTTTATATTAAATCTTAAATTACTATTTAAAAATAATTAAAAATAAAAATATCTTATATTAAATTTTGATTTATTATTTAAAAAATATGTTATATTAAATCATAAATTATTATATTAGCATACAAAATTAAAAATATTTTACATTAACGTTTTGAATTATTATACAAAAATAATTAAAAGTAAAAAATTTCATATTAAATCAAAAATTACTATTTCAAAATAATAAAAATAAAAAATATTTTATATTAAATCTCAAATTATTTTTTTAAATTAAAATAATATATATAAAAAAAATAATATATAATATATAAACTGTATCAGATAAGTAAATACTAATTATGCACATTACCAACATTGATAGATACCAATCATGTGTAATGTACATACGATCATAACTAAATGTACAGATGACCATAATTGAATGTACAAATAATCATAACTAATTGTATAGATGGCTATAACTAGATGTATAGTTGACCACAACTGATTTTACCCTAAACTATATGACCCTAAATTGTATCAAATAAGTAAATACTAATTGTGCATATTATCAAGACTGATGAGATGATAATCAGGCATAATTTACATATAGTTATAATTAAATGTACAGATAACCAAAACTAATTGTACCCTAAGCCATATGACTCGAAACTGTATCAGATAAGTAAATGCTAATTATGCATATTACCAACACTGATAGGATGATAATCAGGTGTAATATCAATATGATTATAACTGAATGACAGATAACCATAACTAAATATGCAAGTGACTGTAACTAACTGTATAGATGCCCTTAACTGAACATATAGATGATTTAAATTGCTATATTTAATTCCAATATATATATATATATATAAGATGTTTAATTCCAATATATATATAAAATAATAATAATTCAAAATTTAATATAAGATATTTTTTATTTTTATTATTTTTATATAGTAATTCAGGATTTACTATAAAATATTTTTATTATTTTTTAAATAGTAATTTGAGATTTAATATAAAATATTTTAAAAAATTTTTAAATAGTAATTTAAAATTTAATATAAAATATTTTTAATAGTAATTTGAGATTTAATATAAAATATTTTTATTTTTATTATTTTTAAACAATAATTCAAAATTTAATATAAATTATTTTTATATTAAATTATTTTTAAATAGTAATTATTTATTAAATAGTAATTTGAGATTTAATCTAAAATATGTTTTTATTTTTATTATTTTTCAAATGATAGTTCAAAATTCAATATAAAATGTATTTTTATTTTTAATTATTTTTAAATAATAATTTAAAATTTAATATAAAATATTTTTAATATTTTATTATTTATAAATACTATTTTTAATATATATATATATATAAATATATAAATTGGAAGGGTTGGTTTTCAGCAAGAAAATCGACTCCAACCAAAGAAATAGACTCTTCCAATGAAGATTTAGCAATAACCAAATTAAAAAGAAAAATAATAAAATAGATAAAAAATAATTATAATTTTTTATAATAGTTATAAAAATTACTATTTTTTATAATTAATTGTTAGACTTTCTTTTTCTTTTTCTTTTTTCGGTCCATTGATTGTTTTGAATTTTTTTCTTTTTTTTCACCAAGTGAGTATTCAAATTGTTAACAATAAAGTAGGAAAATTCTTTTAACAATAAATAAAAGCGGACATGTTGGGGTTCGGCTGCTCTAAACGAACGAACCGCTAATAATACGCCACGTACGCTAATAATACGCCACGTAGAAATATTAGGGGTTGTTGAGGTCTGGCATTGGCACTAGTACGCCACGCTCCTCCCTAGCATTGGTCTCTCTCTCTCTCATTTATATATTCTCAAAAAACCCCTTTCCTATGCTTGCAAAAACAAAGAAACAAAAGCGAAGATGGCGTCGTTTGATCAAGCCCCGCCTGGTAACGCAAAGGCCGGCGAGAAGATTTTCAAGACCAAGTGTGCCCAGTGCCACACCGTTGAAAAAGGTGCCGGTCATAAGCAAGGTTGGTAATTTCTTATTCCTCTTTTTCTTTCCTTTTCTATGGGAATTCTCATCGATCTACGTAGCTTGAC
Source organism: Adansonia grandidieri (assembly GCA_038382065.1). Taxonomy (NCBI): domain Eukaryota; kingdom Viridiplantae; phylum Streptophyta; class Magnoliopsida; order Malvales; family Malvaceae; genus Adansonia; species Adansonia grandidieri. The sequence goes on along the minus strand of JBBYHK010000007.1, from coordinate 8,783,127 downwards.
TTGATTTTTTTTTTTTATTTTGGATTCGATATAATATGATTATGATTATGATTATGATGCAATTGAAATTCCATTTAGATTTGGTTTCTTTGAATATGTATATGTGGGATCAGTTTTGAGTTGATTTTGTTTGGCAGGACCCAATCTTAATGGTCTATTTGGAAGGCAATCGGGTACAACTCCAGGGTACTCATACTCCGCTGCTAACAAGAATATGGCCGTGATTTGGGAGGAGAAAACTTTGTATGATTACCTTCTTAACCCTAAGAAGGTAAATCTATCAATTCTTTCAAATCTTACTTTCTTCTTTATTTTTGTGATTATCATGTTATCTTTGTTTCTCAATCTTTATAGGTAATATGTATTCTCATACTCTTCTCAATCTTATGGTTGTTCTGCTCTTTGCCCCTATGTTTCTTCGACTCTTCATTTTTGTTGAATTGTTTGTATCCAACACTCATTTTTTATAAATATTTGGATATGGGTATGAGATTTAATTCTTCAAATATATAGAAAAAATTAAAAAAAAAATATTGAGCATACCAAGTCGGAGACGGTGTCCGACATTCATCCCCAAGTCTGAGTCCCTTTATTCATTTATTGCCATAGACATAATTTAGTATGTAGTTAGGTGCTTGCTTTCTGCTTTCCGGTTATTGAAAATAGAAGCTTAGTCTCCCGTTGCTGGATTTTTCCCATTTTCTTAGGGTTGAGTGAAGTAATAGCTTAGTTTCAACTGTGCTGATGCTGGAATGCTCAATTTTTTTTTTTTATAAGTTTTTTCATATATATGGAGAAATATAATCCATACCATATCTGTATATGAGTTGCATCTATTTGTCTAACATGTTTAATTTGGGAAAAATAAATAGTTCATGTAACATAGTTGATGATCTGTGGAAAGTTGTGGACTGCCATTCAGTCATGTTGTGCTTACCTGAGGAATTGAGTTTTTATGTTAGATTCTAAAGTTTTCAAGCCATTTTGTGTTGTACCTGGTTGTTGACAATTTGGAAAGAAAAGTTAAGTTTTTCCGGTTTCAGATTTGACAGCTGTTATTATCGAATTCCTTGTTCATTTTTACTGTAAAGTTTCCTAATAATCCTTATATTTGTGTCATGTTCGTGTTATTTTTCAATATCATAATCATGTATAAGGTTTTTATAATTTATATAAAGTATGACATATTGATAATTCATGTTATATAGATTTTGACACATTCATATTATTTTTTCAAATGGTGTCGTGTCCAAAATTACTGGCTACTACTATTACTCACCCGGGGTAAAATTTTTTGTGCAGTACATCCCTGGAACAAAAATGGTTTTCCCTGGATTGAAGAAGCCACAGGAACGTGCTGACCTCATTGCTTATTTGAAGGAATCAACGGCATCCTAAATGGGTTTTGCAACAATTTTTTCTTTTTACTTGTTCTCCATTTTGCAGCCATTAGAGATTATTTCTCTTAACAATGATGTAATAAAGTAAGACCTTAGTAGGTCAGCCATGCTCTTTGTACACAATGAGCATTCTTGGTAATTGTTTCTTTGAGAAGAGTTTGCCATTCCTGTTGCCATTGCGGTTGCCATTGCTGGCAAATTGTAAGGCTTTTTCAATTAGATTGTCACTGTACTTTCATGAATTTCTGATTAATTACCAGCTTGCAAAATGATCTTTTTGTATTTTACAGACTGTTAACCAGATTTCCCTACTTCTAATTTTATGTGTTCTGTTGGGCGGAATGTATTAATTTAGTGATGCTTTTTTTTACCGAGGTCAATCCTCGGTGGTTTGTGTGTTGTTGTTAGCTATGTTACTCAGATTCGGGTATGAAAGTCAGATATGGATATGTATTTGACACTAGTATATTTAATTTTTTTTTTTGAAGTGTTTTTATGCATTTGGAGAATCCTCGGAAGATATGTGTTGGATATAGTTATTTTAAGAAAAACAAAGAGTCAGAGGAATATAGACTTGTTACAGCAATCAATTTACCATTTTTTGGTATCAGTTTTGTTAAGGCACTAACAATTCTAGCTAATTATCTGCCTCTTTCAAGTGTGATCTTTTTGTTTAATATGGTTATACTGAAGGACATAATGGTTAAAGTAGATTCCTTTTTTTATCGATCAATCAAAACCTCATTCCAAACCGTTGAAGCTTTTTCGAAAGCGTATGGTTTTCTAGATGAAGATCGGTGTAGACAAGATCAATGTTATTCATTATAAAAAGGGGTTCCAATCTTGACGGAAGAATGATGCATGCAACATTTTTTTTTTTAATTTTAGGAGGGGGGGTTGCATGGAAGCTATTGACATGAGGCATTGCTTATTGTAGCCTCTGTAAAAGGATGCTGATTCTAACATTTAAAAGAAAAAGGTTTTCTTCCGCTAGATAGCAATTTGCTGCAAGAGTATTAGATGAATTCAACATATGGTTCAAGAATTAATGAAGTTTTAAATTAGCAAAATGTTAGCATATAGGCACTAGGTAATAGGCCAAAAATGGAAAAATTCATGTAATTATTATAATATATATTTTTAAAAATTTTATGAAAGTCAAATATTAAAAAAATTTTATATAAAAAAAAGTGAAAATAAGAGACATTGAGTGAATCCTTTAGATTAAATTATGGCACTGAAACTAAGACTACGACTTGATGTAGTTTATTATGATTCAAACCTTTTAGTTTTGTCTATTGTCTTGGACCTGTTTGATATGAATTTTTTTTTCCTTCTAAAGATGTTAAAATGAATTTCGAATCTAGTAAATTCGAATTTTAAAGTAGTCGAATTTGAAACGATTGAACCTACAATAATTCAAACCGAAATGACCCTAATCCAAAACTATTTGAATCCAATATTGATTTATTATAAATTCATAAAAATTTGAATTCAATATTAAGAAATAATTGAATTGTAATTAAATATTTTTTGTAAAATAAATTTTTAATTTTTAATTTTATTTTAATCTCTTATTTTTTAATAAAAAGTTAATATATATATATATAAGGTAAAATAATAATATTATAATAAAATCAATTGTATTTTGCATTTGCAGCTTGTAAAGATGTTGAAACAATATTTTATACAATTTGAGTTGTATAACTAAATTACTAAAATCACTTTAAATGTTTTGAAAAAGCTTAAATTTTTGGTTGAGACCAACAGTACACTTGATACTTTCTTGATAGTTATATTTAATTTTGTACATATTATTCAATTTCTTGTTAAATTTGGAAACAACTTTCAAGTTAATTATTCCAAAGTATATTGACAAGCTCTTAATTTGTATTAAATAAATCCTCCTTTTTCAACAAATTCTTATAGTATGAATTATCAAATCAGTTGACATTTTAAAGTTCGAATAACATAAACTATCAAAACAAGTTGATATTTCAAATTCAAAAAGAACAAGCAAATTATAATATAGGTGAGTTCTTACATTATAAGTCAAAAACTATATATAAAATGTTAGGGTTAAATGGAATTCTATCTTTCACCAGGAGGAACAAAAGATTTATTTTGTTTATTTCATTTCATATAAAGATTTCTATCATAGTACAAAAATGATATATTTTACATCATATCCCTTTCCCTTATTTTTGAAAAAAAAAAATCTAAAAGAGATTTTTTTGAAAAAGTTGAAAGTATTTAAAATGGTTATTATTTTTTATATATTTTATTGTACTTAAATTTTAACATAAAATTTTATTTTTTTATTTGTTTTCTCCCATATATTTGTATAATATATATAAAAATTAAAGATGGTAAAACTCGATTTACCTAACAGATTTTGCACTGATTTACTTCAAATAAGGAGGTTTTTTTTTTTTTTTGAAAAGTGGGTGCAAAGTAGGGCATAATAGATTGGGTAAATACTTGCTTCGCTTTGGCTTTGAAACTACTAGTTTATATCTTAAAATATTTAATATGTTCCTTTATATTTTTAGTATATATATATGTATATACGCTAATATTGCACATATATAATAAAAAATGTTCATGAAACTTCATAATAAATTTTTTCTTCATGTACATCTTCATTTGCAAGTAAAAGAATACTTGAAAAAATGAACAAAATTAATTAAAGATTGCATATTTTAATATAAAAAAAGTAATGTAAATAAACCCACAGCATCAAGAGTCATATACCTTTCACTTACATTACCAGATGTTGGTATACTATAGATTTTTCTATTCCTTTATAGTTATGCTTGTTATGATCTTATCCTCCGCAAAGTTTGATAGATTCACTTTTCAAAATTGTATGAGCCAAAGCTATCTCATGACTATCTTTCAATATTCCACTCTAAAACTCATGATGACCTTTTTTTCGACCTTTGGTTTTAGACATATGTGGATCACGAATATTAATTGGCAAAGGAATATGACTAAGCTAGTTATCTTTTAGCTTGTGAATCATTTCACCATTTAGCTATTATCTTGAATCATTATCTTTCTTTGTAATACCAAACATTTAGTTTTTCACCATGCAACCTTTTGGGGTCTATTTGGTCCAAGTTTGACACAATGACTTCATACATCTTTTTGAAATTTTTAGTAAAAAAAAAAAAATGAATGATTTATAAGACGCAAATATGTAAACTTTTTAAAACTATTTACTTCTCATGATCAACTTGAAGGGTTGGGCTACTTTCAAAATTTCCATAATCTTTATTTGTTTCTTTTGTCCAATGTTTTGAAATATAGTAGATTGGAAGCTCAAGAACATTTTTAACGTTAATTTGCCAAACATATGTCGATACAAGATACCTATAAATTCAACAAGATTACATTCACAAGTATTGATTTTAGAGCTTGAATCAAGATAAACAAGTTCTCATGAGAATCAAAACAACTAAACATTTTGTATTCATAGCAAAAGCCAA